>CAUYQG010087297.1:0-29578 GCA_963574415.1 Tarsius wallacei
ACTGGATTAATCAAGTGAAATTTATGTATCTAATTTTTAATTATTTTAGATTCAAAGGGTACCTGTGCAGGTTTGTGGCATAGGTATATTGCATGGTGGGGAGGTTTGGGCTTCTTTAGAGCCTATCACCTAGGTGGTGGACGTGGCACCAGTGGTAGTTTTTCAGACCTTTCCCCCCTCATTCACATCCCACTTTAGGAGTGTTACAATATCTATTGTGTCTGTGTGTATTCAGCGTTTAACTCCCACTTATAAGGGAGAATGTACAGTATTCAGTTTTCTGCTCTGTGATAATTAACTTAGAGCGATGGTCTCTAGCTGTATCCATGTTACTGCAAAGAACACAACTTTGTTCCTTTTATGGCTTCAGAATTTAAAATTGGATTTGTCTAGTGGAATTCACTCATCCAGTTTTTAAAAAGTAGGTGTATACACATCTACATACAGTTGTACACAAATTCATAGTGCCTCTTTTAACTAAGTACATAAAAATACCTTCTAAGCTGATCAACAAGTGAACAAGGTTTTCTTTAATTCTTCTCTTTCTTCAAGCTTCTACTTAAATAAATTGTTTCAAAAAGGCTTTGCCTGATGGGTAAGCTTGGTTGAATTGCCCTGTTGTGTCGTACTTTCTTTCTTTTGACACTCATCATCCATGACTGTTTGTATTTCCTTGTCTATGTGTACTCTTTTTTTTTTTTATTGAGTTGGAGTCTCACTCTGTCACCCAGACTGGAGTGCAGTGGCCGCTCCCGGCCACTGCAGCCTCGACCTGCTGGGCTCCGGTGATCCTTCCGCCTCAGCCTTCCAAGTAACTGGAACTACAGGTGCACGCTACCACGCCTGGCAAATTTTTTGATTTTTATTGTAGAGATGAGGTCTCGCCAAGTTGCCCAGGCGGGTCTCGAACCTGCGGGCTCAGGCAATCCACTCACCTCAGCCTCCCAAAGAGCGGGATTACAGGCTAAGCCACCGAGCCCGGCTAGCATTCTGACATTTAAACACACAAACCCATATACATTTATTCTGCTTGAAGTGAAGAACTTTAATTTTGAAGACAGTTTAATAATTTGCTCTACCTCCATGCTCCTGGTACAGCACTATTTTCAAGTATAGCTAGTAATATGCTCCAACCTTAAAATAGTAGTATTCAAAGTCATTTGATTTTTGATGTAGGCTATGAAATGTTTCCAATACTAATGAGAAAGAAATTTTATTTCACACTCCATCCATGTCCACTCTCCTTTCTCTCACCCTGGGGCAGTCTCTGGGGGAAGAGGTTTGACTTAGAAAATAGACCTGAGGCCTCACAGACCTGGTAAGGCTCACGAGGCATGGCACAGGATCAGACAGACATGGGACACCTCTCAGGTCTCAAGTCAGCGGGAGAAACCAACTTCCAGGTGTTTGTCTTTAAACAGTCATATGATACATTAAAGAAAACCACTCAGCTTCTGAGATGGGATGGGGGTGGGAGGTCATCTCACACTATCCCCAGACAGGGGCAGCAGGTCCCCATCAATGGTTTACTTAGCAGCAGGGACTCTGAAGGTGGTACATGCTAAGTGATAGGATCACCACTGAGATTTATTTCCTATGAAAACAGTTTGGAAAGAAGCTTCCGGGAAAGGGCTGACTTCAACAAATCACACTTCAGAAAATAAATAAACACTCATCAAATTATTCATTGACAGAACATGGCATGTATAGAAAGTAGAAGAGGCAGCAATGTTAGACATGATTACATTGGCTACAGAAAGGAAGAAATGAATAAAATAGACTTTATAACCTGTGAGAAATGTAGTTTTCTCATTTTTTTTTCCTACACAGAAGTATTCTTAATGGCAGCAAAGAGTGAATAAGTATTGCCATGGTTTGGGGGGTACAGCCTAAAGCAGCCTTCTTATAAAAATTAAATTTCTTTTCTAATTTTTCTTACAAATTCACACAAATTTGCACAATACCCATGTTTATCTCATTATAAAAATACCTTGTTGGGTACAGTGGCTCACGCATGTAATCCCAGCATATTGAGAGGTGGAGTTGAGAGGACTGCCTGAGTCCAGGGGTTCAAGACCAGTCTGGACAACTTGGCAAGACCTTGTCTCTACAATAAATCAAAAAATTAGCCAGCGTGGTAGTGCACACCTGTGGTTTCAGTTACTTGGAAGGCTGAGGTGAAAGATCACCTGAGCCCAGCAGGTAGAGGCTATGGTGACCGTGAGCCTGCCATGGCACTCCAGCCTAAGCAACACAGTGAGATTTTCTACTTAAAAAAAAAAACTCTCCCTCTTCTACATTTCAGATAATTAATTTTAGAGTTCTAGAAACTTATACTATGTTTACCCGCTGGCTACTCAGTACCACCCTAGCATAGCAGCAAACACTCTAGAGAAACTTGGTTCCGAAATTAAAATTTTAGTTAAGAGAAACAAGACAAACAACAAAACAAAGCCAAAAAGAAAAAAACAAAACCTAAGGGGGAAAACAAAAAATCCTAGTATGGTAACTGAAACAAATTTTTTCTAATATATTTCTCAGAAAGAGTCTACTCTTGACAAATGTTTTTTATGCTAACATAGCTTTTACAGTCAAAAAGAAAAGTCATTCACTACCTAAAACGGGAATAAAAAGCTTTTCTTCTATACCTCAGTTTGGAAATAAAAAGTCTTTGGCTGAAAGAAGAGGAAAGAGTTACTTACACCCATATAAACCTTCAGAATGGGAAGAATTAGTATCACTTCTCAACTTAGCCAACTAACAACAGTATTTTAGAAACTGTTCATTCCAGTTTTTAGAATACAACTCATGATGCTGGCTAGCTGGCTATTAACAACACCCTCTAGTACTTATATAATATTTCATATTTCAATGTTAGCAGAACATATCTCTTAAATTTCAAGGCATTTTTATCATATTCTCTATACATGTTAATACAACATTGAAGTATCTAATATATTAGTCTCTAAGAGGAATACAGAAATGATTAAGACAAGATCCAATCTACCAGGAAAAAGAAAAAGCTGAACGTGTGACACAAAGAAACACGCAAAGAAAACAGATCTTCCAATACACCATCAAACAAATATTCTATTCTGTTAACTTTCAATAGATTTTAAAAATACTCTTAAAATGAGGGCTATGTTGCTATGTGACACAGTCAGGTAGTAGCTGGAATCAAGTAACTAAAATTAAAAGCCTATTTCAAAATAGATTTAGGCATCCTGTACCCCTAACCTTTTTCCTAAAGTAAAAAGTCACTAGTGGGGATCAAACAAGGTAGGGTCCCATAATGAGGTGAAGGTAGACAGGCATAGTAGCCCCAAATGGGGTGTCAGAGCCCCATTGTGAGGCTAGTGAGAAAGTCCTCTATATAGGGGTGGGGTGGCAGTGGGGGTGGCCCAAAAGTAGGCTGCTGAAGCCCGAGTCAGGAAGGAAAGCAATGGGGAAGAGGGTGTTTCAGCAACAGAAGCCTGCTCACTTACACCGGAAATTGATGCAATAAATATATATATCTGAGGAGAGTAGGAACTAGATTTCTCAATTGTCAAAGAAAAGAGTTACAAATAATGGAAAGGGAAGTAATGAGAAACAACCCCTTTGGTGCTGAAATGGAATTTTAGGTCAGAATGCATTCAAGGACACACACACAAGCACTCACATTTTCTCTAGTACAGTTCAATGAACAGGTCTGAGAACTGCAACACTCACAGCAATGAGTACACTGGAACCTAGATTTTAGTTTCTAAATATTTTCTACTAAAAGGAATAAGGGTCTTTTACAGAAATGTCAGACTGCAGGGTTGGGACAGGAAAAAAATAAGATAATTCTGGAACACCTTATTGCACCAGAAAGAAATAAACTGCTCAAAGAATGACAGAGGTATATTAAAGACACAGAAGCCTACAAGAAAGGGCAGTCACTGGACAAATCTCGGGTGATTTAAACACAGAAACATATAATAAGAAATTATAACCTACTGAATGAAATAGGAATACAAGAGTCTATACTCACACAAGTACACATATAAATAGGAAAAGGAACAAACTTTTCCTTACTTTTAACTAATAAAAATAGAAGAAATGACTGAATTAGAAAATAACCAATTGACAATCATTACAGTATTAATTTATTCAGCTAAGAAACATCAATGGATGCTAAAACTAGTGGGTGTAAGTTGGATGAAGAACAGGATATTTACACCTCTCAAAGTACCTCTCCTCAATAATGCTTACCATTTATTTTTATTTTTGATTTTTTTTGGATTTGGAGTATCACTCTGTCGCCCAGACTGGAGAGCAGTGGCCGCTCCCAGCCACTGCAGCCTTGACATGCTGGGCTCCTCCAGCGATCCTTCTGCCTCAGCCTTCCCAGTAGCCGGAATTACAGGCATGCGCTACCACGTCCGGCTGATTTTTTGATTTATTGTAGAGATGAGGTCTCGCCAAGTTGCCCAGGCGGGTCTCGAACCCGCGGGCTCGGGTAATCCACTCACCTCAGCCTCCCAAATCGCGGGATTACAGGCTGAGCTGCTGAGACCGGCTATGCTTATCATTTATAAAAAGAGAGTAACTTTACAGTGGAGAAACCTGGCCAGGTTTTTAAAAATCACCTTACCTTAATCAAGTGACCAAAGTTAGTACTACCTATAACAGGACAAATCAAAATCACAAACTGTTAGACTACAAGGAGAACATAGCATCAATTATGTAATATTTCTGCCTAAAATGTATAACTTGAATCTAATTATGAGAAAATAACAAGCAAATCCAAACTGATGAACATTTCAATGGCCTGTAATTTCCAAAAGCGTCAAGGTCATAAAAATCAAGACAAGACTGAGAACCTATTTCAGAGTGAAAGTGACTAAAAAAGACATAACACTCAGAGCATGTAAAATACCACTCTTTTTTTTTTTTTTTTTTTTGAGTTGGAGTCTCACTCTTGTCGCCCAGGCTAGAGTGCAGCAGCACACACACAACCACCACACCCTCGACCTGCTGGGCTCAGGTGATCCTTCCGCCTCAGCCTTCCAAGCAGCTGGAACTACAGACGCATGCCACCACACCCAGCTAATTTTCTTTTTTTTTTTTTTGGATTTATTATAAAGACAAGGTCTCACCAAATTGCCCAGACTGGTCTCAAATCCCTGGGCTCAGGCAATCCTCTCACTTCGGCCTCCCAAAGTGCTAGAATTATAGGCTGAGCCACCGTGCCTGGCCCTTCTATTTTAAATAAAACTTCTACTTACAGGTTTAAGTAAAAATAACAAAAAGACATAAACCTATGGGCCATGAAGCTTTTTCTATTTTAAGGAAAAAAGGTTGAGTAAAAACCTTCATCACTGGTGCTTGAGACTGGAAATAGTTATACAGATTTAATGTTTCATAGGAAAAAAACTGCTAAACAAAAATAACAAATACATGGTCAGTTGCTATGCAACAATGAAATATATTCACATTAAATCAACAAAGGAGAAGAAAAGGCAGTAAATAGGAATTTTTCTATATTTTCTATGTTAAATCCACAGGGTAGTTTTTAAATAGTCAAATCAGAAACTGCTCTAATAGGTATTTTCTTAGAACATACACAGTGGCACTCTTCAGTGTATTAGTATGGAGGATGGGAGTATAACATCATCAATATTAAAAAATAAGTCTGCTAGCATGTGAATGGTCTGTACTGAAGGACAACTTCAGTAGTAAGTTCAACACAGAAAGTATGAAAGTGCCTTAAACTTTGTAATGAAGCCTTTTAAGATTACCATAAGTTAGTGCAGTGCTGCTAAAATACCGAATAAGTTTTTCAAAATACTTGTCTTCAACTCTTAGTTCATTCTTTCTCTTCCCACCTACTGACTAACCCTGGTGAAGCTTTCTGAATGTTTCTAGTAAAAAGCACAGAAAATAAAAAACAAAGCTCAAAAACAAGATCTGTTTTTAACCTTAGTATAAGATTTGATTGTAATTACTCATTAAACAGCTTGAGATTAGCCAGTATGTTTTATTGGTAAAGCTTTTAGAATACTTGGTCTTGGCTGGGCATGGAGGCTCATGTCTATAATCCAGCACTTTGGGAGGCTGAGGTGAGAGGATTGTCTGAGTCCACGGGTTCGAGACCAGCCTTGGTGAGACCTCATCTCTACAGTGAATCAAAAAATCAGTCAGGCATGGTGGCGCATGCCTGTGGTTCCAGCTACTTGGGAAGTTGAGGCAGAAGGATTGCCTGAACCCAGCAGGTCAAGGCTGCAGTGGCCAGGAGCGTGCCACTGCCCTCCAGCTTGGGTGACAGAGTGAGACTCCAACTCAAAAAATAAAAAAAGAATATGGGCCAAAGGAAGTTAGTAAGGCATAATATAGTCACAATTTTGCCTAACACACAAAGCAAAACTGCTCAGTAGAAAAACAGGCTGAAGTTTCCCTCACATCTTAAACACTAGTCTCTTGAAACTATATATTTCAGTCGTTGCAAAAACACTACATTTGCTAGAAAAACTAACCCCCCAGCAAAAGTAACAATCTAGAAGTGATGCAGAAATATCCAAATGGATATTGGAAAAGTAATGCTTTGAATCTCAAATTCTATTTTCTTGAGTTTTACAATTAGAAATGTTTGTGAGTCAAGGGAAATTAGGATCCAAGTTGTGATGAAAAAAATCATAATTAAAAAGACTGCAAAACAGAGGAGAGTAGAGGGAGAAAAGGAGGAGAGCTGAATCTTAAGAGCAAGGGTGAACCAGAAATAGACCAACTATTATAAAAATGAAGCAGCTTTGGGTTAACTCAATCCCTATTTGGATTAAAGCAATGTGTTCCTACCTTAACCGTCTGCCAGAAGCAAAATTAAATCCTCACTGTAGGACAATAACCATTTCCTGAGTCTTCCCTTTTTTACATATAATGCGTATGAATCAGTAAGAAGTTATTAGACATGCCAGTTTCAAGATCAAGTAACTGAAAACTAAGAGAATAAACAGACAAGAGATACCCATACTTGTTGTCAGATATGGACTTTACAATAATGTGACTAATATGGCCAAGAAGTAGATAGAAGATGGAGTTTAGCAGAGAACATTAAACTACTAAAAACATTAATGCAAAACCCAAAATTAAGATATACTGCAAAAATTTAAAACACAATAGGTTTAATGACAGTTTATATGCAACTAAAGAGAGATTAGCAGAACAGAACATTTGTCAGAGGGGGAAAAATCTAGAGATTTCAAAGTCAAGAGTAAAAAAGGGACAGAAAATACTTAACATAAGACACACATAGGACTCCATAAAAATGTATAACACACATATAACTTAAGTGTCATAAACAGATGTAAAAATGGGACAGAAGCAATATTTATAGAAATAGTGGCTGAGAAATTTCCAACACCAATGAAAGACATAAACCCACAGATTTAAGAATCCTGGCAGAATAAAGAAGAGCGTAACTGAACACATCATCACAAGATACTCAAAATCAAAGACAAAGGGACAATGTTTCCCCTCCATTATTTGGACATAAAGAGAAAATCCTAAGTATAGGGAAAAGATAAAATACATTCAAAGAAGAAACAATAGGACTGAGAAGTGACCTCGTCATCAGAAAATAACTGAAGTCAGAAAATAATGGAATTGTATCTTCAAAATACTTGAAAACAAACAAAACAAAAAATCTTACCAATCTGGAATTCTACACCCAGAAAATATGTAATTCAAATAATAATAATAAAGGTGACTTTAAAACCTTAAAACTTTACATTAAAAAAACCATAGGAGAATATCTTCATGACCTGGGGTAGGCAAAAGTTTCTTAGGACTCAGAAAGCAATAGCGATAAGATAAAAAAAAATGATCAGCTGGACTTCATAAAAATTCAAAACTTCTGTTCTTCTCAATAATAAAAGACAAACAACCCAATTAAAAACATGGGCAAAAGATTTGAACAGATACTGCACAAAATACATGTACATGATCAACAGACATAAACTTATGGGCCATGAAGCTTTTTCTGTTTTAAGGGAAAAAGGTTAAGTAAAACATCACTGGTCATCAGGAAAATGCAAATTAAAAATCACAGTGCAGTAAATACACTATATACCTATTGGAACAGCTGAAACTAAAAAGACTGAGAATGCCAAACACTGATAAGGACATGAAGCAACCAGAGCTTTCACACAGTGCTGCTGGAAGTTAACATGACATAGCTACTTTGGGGAAAAAAACATACAGCAGTTTCTTATAAAATTAAATATGTACCTACCCTGCAACCCAGTAATTCTACTCCCTAGGTATTTACACAAAAGAAATAGAAACAAATTTTCACGAAAACAAAACAAATATTGTACAAGAACAGTCAAAGCAGGTTTGTTCTTTTTTTTTTTCCTTTTTTTGAGTTGGAATCTCACTCCGTCGCCCAGACTGAAGTGCAGTGGCCGCTCCCGGCCACCGCAGCCTCAACCTGCTGGGCTCCGGCGATCCTTCCGCCTCAGCCTTCCAAGTAGCTGGAACTACAGGCATGCGCTACCACGCGCAGCTGGTTTTTGATTTATTGTAGAGATGAGGTCTCGCCAAGTTGCCCAGGTGGGTCTCGAACCCGCGGGCTCAGGCAATTCACTCACCTCAGCCTCCCAAAGCGCGGGATTACAGGCAGAGCCACCAATCCTGGCTGCAGCTTTGTTCTTAATAGTCAAAAACTAGAAACATTCCAGGTGGAACACTACTAAACAATAGAAAGGGATAAACTACTAATATATACACTATATGAATATGCCTCAAAAACACGTTAGATTGAAAGAAGCATTACACACAAGAGTACATATGCATATTTCCATTTAAATGAAATTACAGAACAGACAAAATTAATCTTTCTTGGAAAAAAATCAGAACAGTGGTTGCCTTGAGAGTAGAAAAGTTAACTGGGAAAGGCAGGAGGAACTTCATGGGGTGACAGTAACATTATATATCTTACAAGGAGACCAGGTTAAATAGGTATATGTACTATCAAGACTAGGTGAGTGTAAACTGATGATCTGTGCATTTCATTGTATACAAATATGATCTAAAAGAAAAACAAGCTAACTCTAGGTAATAACAGGCATGTTGAAATACTGGAAGGAATGTGTACCAATGTCTGCAATTTACGTTGAAATGCATCAAAAAGATGGATGGATGAACAGATATGTAATAAATCAAGTATAATAAAATGTTACTGATAAAATCTAGGTAGTGAATATATGAGTATTCACTGAAAATAATTTCAAAGTTGCTTGAAATTTTTCATAATAAAATGCTGAACCAAAAAAATGAAGGCGAAACTAATACATTTTCCTAACAAACAAAAATGGAGAATTCATCAACAGAAGATCTGTATTAAAGAAAATGTGAAAGAAAAGTTAAATCTTCTTAAAGGAGGAAAAGAATTCCAGATGGAACAAGAGATGTAGGAAGGAATAAAGAATAAGAGGGAGGGCAACTATGGATATAAATTTAAATAAAATTTAACAGTAATCATAATGCCTTGTAGGAGAAACACACACACACACACACACACACACACACACACACACACACACGACCAACACAGACAAAAAGGCGGGAGGAGTTCAAAGGAGTTACAGCATTCTAAAATCTCTACATTTTCTGAGAAGTGATATTCATTTATAGTCTTCAGTATGTCAAAACCATATGATGTGGCTGGGCTCGGTGGCTCAAGCATATAATCCCAGCACTTTGGGAGGCCGAGGCAAGAGGACTGCCTGAGCCCACGGGTTCAAGATCAGCCTGGGCAACATGTTAAACATTCCAACAAATGAGACATTCTACAACAAATTAAAAAAAAAAAATTATCTGGGTGTGGTAGCGCGCACCTGAGCCCAGCAGGTCGAGAGGCTGCAGTGGCTGGGAGGGTGTCACTGCACTCGAGCCTGGGTGACAGAGTGAGACTCCAACTCAAAAAAAAAAAAGTATTATGTAATCTCTAGAGTTAACCACTAAACAAATGATGGAGGGGAAAAAGTGAAATTATCAAAATACTGCTCAAAACAGATAATCTTAGGTTTATCAAATGTACTTCATACAATAACATAAAGAGCTAATATGAAAAATAACTGAGATGGTATAAGTGAAAACAATGTACTAGATTAAAGTCACTCAACTTAAACTATTCCAAGTACTACACCAGCACAAAATATATCTCTAGTTGATCAGACCATGAAGCAAGGTGAAAAGAAACAGATGACACAGGTACAAAGAAAAGCAAATGCCTACATTAACAAATATTTACTGAGTTCCCACTGTGTGTAGTTTCCTAGACTTGGGTTTTAAGTCTTCTCAATCAAACCTGAAAAATCATGAGGCCTTTCTTTGCTTTTCCTAATGTGATTAAAAAAGCAAAAATACTCAGAGGAAAGTGACAGACTAGACACAGTCTCATTTCTCCTTCAATGAAAACTGGCTCCTCCAACCTTCAACAGATATTCCAGGTATGGCACGTCGATTTCATCTGTGCCAGTCCCAAGTGACAGGTATCCATCACCTGTGAGGCTGGTGGGGTGGGGGGGAGGCCTGTGAAATGGCATCTGGCCTCAGCTCGGAGTCCCCATTTCACAAGCTATTTTGGGGTTGCATACAGACATCAGGGGTATGTATATGTGTCTGTCTGCTGTTGTTTGTGTGTGTACAGGACTTATGTCCTCTATTTACCAACCTCATCTTGCATTTGGTAAAAACACAGCAACGCTGTGTTAGTGGCTGCAGCATATCTCACCAGCCCATCCACCTTGTCCCCACATATACTCAATGTCCACTTACTGGGGCTGTGTAAGATGCAGGGACACCTATTTCACTACAGTTTATATCATAAAAGCACCACATGTACTTTCTTAGGGAGACACTGACTAAAGCAAGATCTGCATCAACCTCATCCCACAAGTTTTTTGTGTTTCCATCCTCCATCTTAAAATGATTACTGAATTTTCAGTTGGGTGCATCCTCTATAATTTTAACACATGTGTATAGCTTGGTATATGAATGACATGTAAAGATCTGAAAATACCAGGTGAAGAAATTACAGAGCTTAAAATCTTAAAAGGTTTTCTAGAGTATACATTCATACGAGCCTACAACATCAGACAGAACAAATCTAAGTGTGAAAGGCCATGAAAAAAATGAAGGTTTAGTACACAAAGTTTAATAGCTACTGAGTAAGCCCTTCCTCAAGTTGTCATAGCACAGAAGCTTCTATAATTTTTTTTTTTTTTTGAGTCGGAGTCTCACTCTGTTGCCCAGACTGGAGTGCAGTGGCCGCTCCCGGCCACCGCAGCCTCGACCTGCTGGGCTCCGGTGATCCTTCCGCCTCAGCCTTCCAAGTAGCTGGAACTACAGGCGCGCGCTAACACGCCCGGTTGATTTTTTGATTTATTGTAGAGATGAGGTCTCGCTTGCCCAGGCAGGTCTCGAACCTGCGGGCTCAGGCAATCCACTCACCTCAGCCTCCCAAAGGCGCGGGATTACAGGCTGAGCCACCGAGCCCGGCTCTATAATTTTTAAATACAGAGAAAAGGAAATGTCGCCACAATAATTTTAAATCAAAATAATTTTCAGCTATACACAGATTTAGAGCACTCTTATGCCTTCCTTTTTTTTTTTTGAGTTGGAGTCTCACTTCGTTGCCCAGGCTGGGGTGCAGTGGCACACTCACGGCCACCCTAGCGTCAACCTTTTGGGCTCCAAGAGATCTTTCTGCTTCAGTCTTCCAAGCAGCTGGAACTACAGGCGCACGCTACCATGTCCAACTAACTTTTATTTCATTTTATCGTAGAGATGAGGTCTCATCAAGTTGCCCAGGCTGGTTTCAAACCCGCGGGCTCAGGCAATCCACTCGCCTTGGCCTCTCAAAGTGCTGGGATTATGGGCTGAGCCACCGAGCTTGGCCGATGCCAGAATTCTTATTACATGCTTCCCTATGACACTGCCCTTGGTAGATGGTACAGTCCCATTCATAAGGCTCTGGGTCACAGTCACCACAATGTGGACTCTCCTGCCACCTTAAGCAATGTGACTCTCCTGCCACCTTAAGCAATCTGTCTTTGGTTTCTCTAACATCCTGTTGTTAGCCCTGTTTGTACTTCTCATTGAGATGTCTTACTATACATCATCTCTCTCCTGTGATCAACAAGCTTCTTGAAAATAGGATTCTTAATGACTGACAGAGATGGGAAACTATAGGGGGGGAGGGGAAGGGAGATGGGATTAATGGTAGTCAATATCTGTCTGGGGACGGGAAGACACATCTTGTCAACAAGGGTACCTGAACGAAGCATATTTATATACCTAATCCTTGACTGTACTCCACAATATCATAATAAGAAAATACTGATTATAAAAAAAAGAAAATCAGGTTCTTGTCTTACTCATCTCTGATCCTCTTTGATTACCCTGAAAGAAAGTAAATGCTTTTTATTCTATATTTGTCTAATTGCTTCTATTTTATAACAACAGAAATATGGTCTCAAAAAACCCATTCTCTGCAAGAGTACACTGAATTATATCATCAATACTTTATTTTCCTATGCAGATAAGGGATTGGGGTAAAGCACAAAAACAGTCCTTGCTGGGGGAAATATCCAAACTAAAGTGAGCTGATGACATTAATATCCATAGGCCCTGCCATCTGACTGCCAATTCAGCCACCCTCCTCTTGTCACACTCTTCCTCTCCACACCCCTCACAGCCTGAACCTACTTCACTGTATTCGTCCTTCAGACACCAGTCCATACCTCAGTTTCTCTTGGAGGCTGACCCCGCCCCCCCAGCCCAGGAAGTTCACATGTACACAGCTCTCTGTACTTTGTCTTCAGAGGAGTATCAAAGCTGTAACTAATGAAATTGTCCCCGATCTAGGATAGGAGCTTCAAAAGGGCAGAGACATAATTTGTTGTTTACCCATCTCCCCCAGGGACAAGTCACAATGTCTGGCACAGAGTAGGCACATGAGAATTTGTTAAATATTGATTCGGCTGAGTGTTGAATGAAAACACAGAAATACATTTATCATCTGTCTCTCCCATTAGATAAATTCCACAATAGCAAGGATGGGTACAGATGATCTTAGTACACTTACTACAAAGCACCACTATCATACAGAGACATTTAATAAGTACCTGCTGAATGAATGAATGAACAAACAATTAATGTATATCTCTTCAAATCTTTTTCACCTTGTTAATATTCATCTAAGTATGAAACCTGGAATGTGATCATTTTCTGTAAATTGTTCAGACTTGTCTTCAAAACTTTTGCCATTTACCATTAAAGTTAAGTACTCGGTATTAATATTCTAGATGCCTAAGGCCCATGAACAATCATAAAAAAAAAATCAAACTCAACCTCTAAGAAGATCAGTTCAACAATTTTCCATTTCCTCATTAGTCAGGCATAAACATGTCCAAGTTTAATATTATTGATATAAAAATGAAAAGAGCAACCTGCCCAAAATATGAACAGAAACACAGTACCAAATAAAAGCATCTCAGCCTACACTAAACCACAAGTAAGGCATTAAAAACCTCTTCCTAAAACAAAAATGAGATACCACTACACGACTATTAGGATGGCTAGAATTCAAAACACTGACAACAAAAAGTGCTGGAGGGGAGGAAAAGCAACAGTTACTCTCCAGTGCAGCTAGGAATGTAAAATGGTACAGTCACTTTGGCAGTTTCTTTTTTTTTGAGTCGAAGTCTTGCTGTGTCACCCAGGCTGGAATGCAGTGGCACCCTCACAGCCACCACAGCCTCGACCTGCTGAGCTTAGGCTATCCTTCCACCACAGCCTTCCACGCAGCTGGAATTACAGGCGTGAGCCACCATTCCCAGCTAATTTTTTGATTTATTGTAGAGATGAGGTCTCACCAAGTTGCCCAGGCTGGTCTCGAACCCCTGGGCTCAGGCAATCCTCTTGCCTTGGCCTCCCAAAGTGCTGGGATTACAGGTTTGAGCCACCGTGCCCAGCCTTTTTTTCTTTTTTGAGTCAGAGTCTCATTCTATTGCCCAGGCTGGAGTGCAATGGCACACTCCCAGCCACCACAGCCTCGACCTGCTGGCCTCAGGCGATCCTTCCGCCTCAGCCTTCCAAGTAGCTGGAACTACAGACATACGCTACAATGCCCAGCTTATATTTTTTGATTTATTGTAGAGACAATAAATTGCCTGGAGCTCAGGCAATCCTCTCACCTTGGCCTCCCAAAGTGCTGAGATTACAGGTTTGAGCCACCGTGCTCAAGCCAATGGTAGTTTCTTATAAATCTAAACGTAGTCTTACATACAATACAGCAATCACATGCCTGAATGTTTATCCAACTGATGAAAAAACTTATGTCCACACAAAAACATGCACATAGATGTTTATAGCAACTTTATTCATAACTGCCAAAAACTGGAAACAACGAAGATGTTGATGAATAGACAAACTATGGTATATCCCTACAATGGAATATTGTTCAGTGATTAAAAAAAGAAATGAGCTATCAGACCATGAAAAAGCATGGATAAATCTTAAATGCATGCTCCAAGGTGAAAGAAGCCAATTTGAAAAAGCAATGTATGGAATGATTCCAATTATATGACATTCTGGAAGAAGACAAAGCTATAGAGAAAGTAAAAAGATTGGTGGTTGCAAAGGGCTAAGGCTTCAGTAAAGTGGGAGGAACACTGCACAGGTGAAGCCCAGGGATTTTTAGGGCAGTGAAATGATTCTATCTAATACTGTCATGGTAGATACAAGAGACTATGCATTTGTCAAAATCCAAGGAACTTTACTGCACAAAGAGCAAACCTGAACGTATACAGATTTTTACAAAATCATTCAGAAGGTCAGGAAATCTCAGAGTGGAATGCAGACTGTTTCAGAACAATTTAACTGCATAACAGATGAATGAGACAACCTCACTGAAGGGGGTAAGGAAGAAGATGCTGACCTAAGTAATTCTGAAAATGGGAGAGATTATAAGACTAAAGGCAAAAGAAAATGTACACAAGCACTGTACTTGAGTTGCTAAAGTTGTTTGCCACGGAGATATATGTCAACAATTCTGAAACAACTATAATTGTATAGGGAATTAAAGGATTAAGTAAATGAATGGTGGGTCATGAAAGCCAGTTTCTCATTTTTAGAGTGGAAGGTCACAGTGAAGCAAAGGGAGGAGGTTAGAAGGATGCACATAGTAATGATGAGAGTTGGAGACATCACTATCAATTCATGTTTAGCTTTATATATATACATGTACACACATACACACACACACTACACATACATATGGTCACATACAGAAATATTTGTAGATGTGTACATATCTATTCAGACACCTGTGTATTTATAGATATATACACATATATTTCCATGCTCTGTCATCTAAGGAAGACTAGAAGCAAATGACACCCAAATAGCAATAAGCACACCTAGCACCCAAATCTTGGTTTCTAATACCATTCTTCAATAGAACAAGTTAGGTTTCTTGAATAAATGGCTGATTCTAAGACTGGGAGGAAATACACAAGATGAATCGGGAGCATCTTCTAATACCAGAAAGGAAAGAAGGAAGTACAGAAGTGCAGAAGAGAGGGAGGGAGGACTAGAGAAAAGGAGGAAGGTAGACAGAGAAAGCAAGGATGGACTGACCAACTGAAAGAGCACCCAATGGTGAGACTGGAACAACTTTAGCAACAAAACAAAACAGTATATAACCCAAAATATAAGATAAATATCTACGATCCTTACTAATATACAACTGAGTAAATAAATGGGGGAGAATAGATAAATCTCCTGAAAAAAAAAGAAATTATGTAGATATTCCAACTTCAAGGAGGTGGAGGAGTATAACTCTCTTCTACAGAGCAAAGCATTCAAAGGGAGTGGAGAGAAGGGGAAGAGTAACTTTGCAGTGATGAAACCTGACAAACTCCTTCCTTAGGTCATCAAGCTCAACATCAACGGTGGTTAAGTCATGTTGACAGTATGTACCCTTGATATGATGTCTTTAAAATGGCATGTTATCTTTGTGGCCTTCCCCTCAGAAATCCATAGCAACTCTAATCATGAGAAAAACAACAAACAAGTCTCAAGAGAAGAAAATTTTCCAAAATACCTGACCAGTATTCCTCAAAGTTATCAAGGTCATCAAAAATAAGGGAAGTCTAAGAAACTGTCAGACAAGAGGAGCCTAAGGATATATGACAAAAGAAAAAGGAGAGTGGGCAAAAACTATAGATAAGTGAATAAAGGATGGCCCTTATCTCTGTAATTTTTCTGTAAAACTACAACTTCCCTAAACTTAAATTTATCTTGAAATAAACACCTCTTTCTACTCACCATTCTGTGAATTACCAAACCTTAGACCAGTGGTCTCTGGACCGGCAGCATCAGTATCACCTGGGAACTTGTTAGAAATGCCCATTCTCAGGCCCTACCCTAGACCTCCTGAATGAGACCTGCTGGGGGTGGGGCCCAGCAACCTGTGTTTTTAAAAGCCCCTCAAGCCGGGCTCAGTGGCTCAGCCTGTAATCCCACGCTTTGGGAGGCTGAGGTGAGTGGATTGCCTGAGCCTGCGGGTTCAAGACCCGCCTGGCCAACTTGGCGAGACCTCATCTCTACAATAAATCAAAAATTAGCCAGGCGTGGTTGTGTGCGCCTGTAGTTCCAGCTACTTGGAAGGCTGAGGCAGAAGGATAGTGGAGCCCAGCAGGTTGAGGCTGCGGTGGCCGGGAGCGGCCACTGCACTCCAGTCTGGGTGACAGAGTGAGACTCTGACTCAAAAATAAAATAAAATAAAATAAAATAAAATAAAATAAAATAAAATAAAATAGAACAAAGAGAAGAAGAGATAGGTACCTGGGAGATTAGGTGGGAAGCAGGCTCGCCACAGTAACTTTGAGTTGGTACTGTTAATAATTTGAAAAAAGAATGAAACTCTATTGCTAAAGGAGAATTTAATAGACTCACTTTTTACTGTTGTGAAAGAAACATGTATATTGCTGGGTTTGGTAACTTAAGCCTGTAATTCCAGCATTTTGGGAGGTCAAGGTTGGAGGATTGCTTGAGTCCAGGAGTTTGAGACCTGCCTGGGCAACATAGTGAGAACTTGTCTCTTAAAAAAATAAAAACAAAGAAAAGAAAGAAAGCAACATGTATAATATATATTTTTCTTAGTCACTTTCAGTACCATCATTTTAAAAATGGTAGCTCAAAGAGGCAGCCCACCAAGCAAAAGTGAAATACAAGTTTTGAAAGTGGGACCGTGGTGTTGAAAGAGTAAGGCTTTGGAGTCAAGCCTTCTGTGTTTGAGTCTACTTCCATCTCTTAGTAACTGGGAGGCTTACTTTGAACAAGTCCCCTCTGCGTCTGTAAGTTCAAGTTTCTTCACCTATCAAAGGAAGATAACAGTGATAAAATAATGACTACTTTGTAAAGTTGTTGTGAGGATTAAAATAAATAATGCATATACTGGGGTTAGTACAGAGTCTGAGAAATAACAAGTGATCTATAGTGTCTATTATTATTATTATCAGCATTACTAATAATTACTATTTTTAGAAGAGCATAAGGCTCAGAGCATCCAGGTTTCTGAGGAAAATTGACAGTATTTCTGAGACTGAAACAAATAATCTTTGGATGTTGAGAGAAACCCCAATATAATCTATGATACATCCAATACCATATACATAACGTACAGTGTACCTTAAGAAATTTATGGAGTTTTAAATTCATTCTAAATTATAAAATATATTGAAATTCAGATTGTTAAAAACAAGGACTTCACTAGGCTTATCTACTTACTAACATAGTTATTCAGAATAAGTTATTTACCAGAGAAACTAATTTTTCTCATCTGAAAAATGGGCTCATATCATCTCCCTAACTTGCTAAATGAGTTCCCAAAAATAGATTTTGTAAAAAAAATAATAATGAAAAGTAAAAATCATGAGTCTCAGGGTATGGCATTGTATATCCATACAAATCACAGAAACAGCCCTTGCCCTGATGTCCTTCACAAGAAGCTGATTACTTTTTTCCACTAAGCTCTTTTTTCCCCCAACTTTTTAATTTTGGTAAAGCACACAAAATAAAATTTACCATCTTTACAATTTTTAAATATACACTTCAGTGTGTTAAATACATTCATAATGAGGTACTACTATCACCACCATCCATCTCCAGAACTCTTCATCTTGTAAAACTGAAACTCTATATCCGTTAAATAACTACTACTTACCCCTCTACCCACAGTAATAGTTCATTGTATATCACATTTTCCTTATCTATTCATCCATCAATGGACATGGGTTGTTTTCATGTATTAGCTGTTGTGAATAACACTATGTCCATTATGCTATTTTGAAACTACCTTTATACAAGGAGAGGTCCCCAAAACCTGAATTTATTTATAAAAAATTGTGTATTCATTGTTACATGTTCAAACTTAAGTCATTTTCAAAGTACTCTTCATTTGATGCAACACACCTATTGAGATGCTTTTTTCCACTGCTAAAATAGTTTTTGAACTCATTGATTTTGATGCTTTTTATTGCTTCTGCCATTTTTTGGTTTCACTTCTTCCACATTGGCAACATGTTTCCCTTTGAGACTTTTTTAATCCGAGGAACCAAAAAAAGTCACTTGGCATGAGATTGGGTGAATAGGGAGGGTGGGGCATCGAGTGTCATGCTATTTTTGGTCAAAAACTACTGAACACTCAGTGTGGTGGGGGCAGGTTGTTCATGTAAATCACCCATCTAGAAATGGGCAGATGCATTGAAAGCATCTCCAAAAAGAAAAGAAAAAGAGAAATTCAATTCACCGAAGCCAAATGCAGCCTTTCAAAACAATGCTAGCTGGTACACTGATGCTGATGGTTTCCTAGAACACTTACCTAGACAGGGAAGTCTGTACTGCATGGAGCCCCAACTCTGAAAAATAGTTCTGGAGTTTTTTGGGTCCCTCACCTTGTAAAAGATCCTATTTATATAAAATACTGTGATAACTAGGAGTGTCTTCATGTCCTGAGGTCTTAGTCTGTGGCTAAATTTATTGTTGTCTTTAGCACACACTTTCTATTTATGGGTATAGTCGCATCAAGAACATTGGTGTGCTTTTTTCCTTTCCATTTGAGACCTTACTAGATTAATCAAGCTGGACAACTGACTCATAAAACTCACCAGGTTTTTTTCTATTTCTCATGTATCCTGAATTTCAAATGTAATGATGTAAGTAGGATATTGGTAGTTACCTTAAGGATGAGATCCTGGTAAAAAGCACAGACTCCAATTGGTAGAAATCGTTAATACTTGGGTCACAGTGCTTCTCAAATGATACTCAATCATATAACAGCTGATTGTAAATCACACGCTGTAGCAGTCTGTAATATCTCATGCCCCATCAATTAGGGTTTGGTTATAAGTAGCAGAAACTAACTGTAGGTAACTTAAGCTGATTACAAGTAAATCAATACATAAATCTGAATAGAAGAAAACCCTGAGCAATTAGATCTCTGAAAAGATGGTAGCTGAGCTGCGCTGACTATCAACATAGCAGGAAGCAAAGGACAGTCTCTTTGTAGAGCTACAGTGGAGATGGATCCCCGCCAACTCTTTCCTGCCCTTATGTCTTTCATGCTAGATACAGATGCCCAAGGGACAATCTGGCTGGCCTCTTTGGGGTCATGTACCTCTCCTTTGGTCAGAGGAGAGCAGGATACCTTGAATGAATATCACACAAAGATTATGCACATTGGGCAAAGTGTCGTTTGTCAGAGGAAAATTAAAATGCTTTTACCAAAAGGAGGAGGAATGGATGCTGGGCAGGCAAAAACAACAGATGTCCACTGCAGCAGGTCTATTTGGTGTAGCTTTGATGAGCCAAAAGACCAGAAATCATGCAAAGATACACACACACGCACAAACACGCGCACACAATTTTTTGTTAACAGATGCAGTAAGTCCACCTCAGACTAACTTTTTTCTCCTTTCATTCTCTTTTTGCTGTTTTAAAAAAATGTCTTTCTCTCTACAGTTGCATTCTTTTGCCCAGTTTTCCACACCACAATTTTGCTACAGTTAGGGTATTTTTAATAAATATAGTCGCTGAGCACGCATTCCTCCCCCATTCCTCTAATTGAATAAGTATCAGACAATGTCAGAGATAGAAGTATTATGCACATTTATTATAAAAATTGCCTCATATTACTTTGCATTATTTTTAGTTAGAGGAAAAACTGAAAGTATTTTTGTTAAGTGATGACTTACCTTTATTGTCATATTCCTCCCTGAAGACATATCATATATCTTTTCTCTAATGAAGTGTTTTCTAGAAAGTGGAATATAGTCCTCTGTTTCTAATCTTTAGATGCCACAAATTACTATGGTAACCTTGGATTTCTTGATTTATAAGTCTCTTCCTTTGTGAAAGAAGTAATTTCAGTTTAATATACTAATGGATTTTTACTCAATCTACAATAACAAATAAGTCCAACCACACCCCTTTTTATTAAAAATCTGTAATTGGCATTTTTCAAATGAAAAGGTGGTTTCTCATGGCCCTTGAAGTATAATATATAGTAGGAAAAACAGAATAAAGTAACATATCAAAGTCAAAATACAGTAGCAACTTCAACAGCAATTTCTTTTTAAAAAATAGCATTTATCTTAGAAGATCAAAAGATAAGCTTGGAATAGCAATCAGGATACAAAAAAAAAAAAAAGAAAGAAAGAAAATCACAGACGTGAAACTCCCAAATTCATAAAGCCTTGCGCTCAAGAATGCATCTATTTATTTATACTTTGTTGTGAAAAATCCTGGAATGTAGATTCAAATAGACAGATCCAAATGGAATTTTGACACATAACATCAAGCCACAATGTGCCCTAGTTTACTTCAGTTCCTGCTTCATTTATTCTGGATCCAATGTTGGATCCAAACAACTACAGAAATTTTTAACTTGAAACAAAATGAAACGTCCTAACAAATCTAGTTGTCTGTCATCTGGCTCTGTGTTTATACCCTTTGCAAAATCAAAAGGGAGGTTTAGTGGAAAGAGAAGTGAGCCAGGAATCAGAAGATTTTAACTTCTATTGTAAGTTCTAAGATCTATGAGCTGTATGTCCTTAGGCAAGTCATGTAACCACTCTGAGTTATCTCTTAAGAGACTGTGCCCAGCCCACATCAGACGATGTTGTTAGGAATAATTGAAGTAAGAGTACTAAGTGCTTTGACATTTATAAATGTGAACCCAGATGTAGGGCTTTATAATGAACAGGACCAAACCATAACAACAGCTTCCTGAAGCAGGAAAGGAATTCTGACCCTTCACAGAACCTTCTAATGACTCCTACGTATTGTCCCAGGGAGGACAAGAAAGGCCAGTGAAGTTATCCAGTTTGAGTACAATATAAATATTTTGTACAGCAAATATTGTCAAAAGAAATATTTTGTGTTTGAGGATCCATTTAGAGTCATGTGATTTATTTTCTAAGATTTATTTCATATATATATATATATTTTTTTTTTCTTTTATCTCCCTCAATTTGAACAAAAATAGGTTGCATTTCCATTTTCAAAAGACAGACAATTAAGCCTATATTTTGGGTAGTTACCTAGATCTTAGATGAAAAGTCTTCCCTTCCAAACTATAGGCATCCTTAAATTTCGACGTGTAAGATAAACCTGCTTGGAAATATGTCTTTAAAATTGAAGTACCCCTTTCATACATCTTAGTTTATAGTATCATCTAAGCCAAACTTTAAACCCTGTATATTTCTCCTAGGGTCATCCTCATAATAGATCTGAGTGGACAACCAGAGGCCCTCCATGGCTCTACCTTTTCTCAAAGGGAAGCAGTAATAAGAAGAAGGAAGAATGTGGGTCTTGGAGTCAGAAGGCCCCAAATGGAGTCCAGGTCCTGTCACTTGTCAGCTGTTAAAACTTGGCTGAAAAATTTCAGACATTTACAACAAAAAAATATACCAGGCACTGTGGCTCAAGCCTGTAATCCCAGCACTTTGGGAGGCTGAGGCAAGAGAATTGGCTGAGCCCGTGTGTTGGAGACCACCCTGGGCAACATGGTGAGACTTCATCTCAACAATAAAGCAAAAAATTAGCTAGGTGTGGTAGCACATGCTTGTGGTTCTGGCTACTTGGAAGAATGAGTTGGAAGGATCGCCAGAGCCCAGCAGGTGGACTCTGGGGTAACCATGAGCATGCCACTGCACTCCAGCCTGGGCGATGGGGTAAGATTCCAACTCAAAAAAAAAAAAACAAACAAAAAACTACCATCACTCTCTCAAGGTTACAGGCCTGCATTCAATGAGCATCTGCTGAATGAGTCAGACTATATTTGACTGAGAGTAAACAATAACTGATGACTTTAGCATGTTCTAATTTTTCATTTGTTTCTTCATCTTCTATAAAGCTATTTCATTTTTTTGTTTCAGAATAATACATGTTTACCAGGAAAAATTTGGAGAATATAGAAAATAGAAAGAAAAAAAGTATGATTCCCTCTTATTCTACTTTCCACATATAATCACTGGTAAAATTTTGTGGCGGTTCTTTCTCACAGATATTACAGGTTTGGGTCCAACACAACACAATAAAGCAAGTATCTCAATAAAGTGAGTCACACAAGTGTTTTGGTTTCTCTGTGCATATAAAAGTTATGTTTATATCACAGTGTAGTTTATTAAGTGTGAAATGGAAGTATGTCTACAACATTTGACATACCTTAATTAAAAAATGCTTTATTGATAAACAATGCTAACAATCAGCGGAACCTTTAGTGAATCATAATCTTTTTGCTGGGTGGAGGGTTTTGCCTCCATGTTGATGGTTGGTGACTGATCAGGGTGGTAATTGCTGAAGGCTGGGGTGACTGTGGCAATTTCTTAAAATTAGACAACAACGACGTTTGCCACATCAGTTGACTCTTCCTTTGATGAAAGATTTCTCTGTAGCATGCAATGCTGTTTGATTGCATTTTACCCACAGTAAAACTTCTTTCAAAATTGAAGTCAGTCTTCTCAAAATTAGTCAACTGCTTAATCAACTAAATTTGTGAACTATTCTCGATCCTTTGTTCTCATTTCAACAATTTTCATAGCATCTTTACCCAGAGTAGTTTCCATCTTGAGAAACCACTTTCTGTGCTCATCCATAAGAAGCAATTCCTCATCTGTCCAAGGTTTATCATGAGATTGCAATAATTCAGTTACAACTTCAGGCTCCACTTTTAACTCTAGTTCTCTTGCTCTTTCTACAGTATGTCTGCAGCTCCTTACTACATTGAAGTCTTGAATCTCTCAGGCACCTATGAGGGCTCAAACCAACTTCTCCCAACCTCCTGTTAATGTTGATATTTTGGCCTCCTCATATGAATTGCAAATGTTCTTAATGGCATCTACAATGGTCAAGCCTTTCCAGAAGGTTTTCAATTTACTTTTCTCATATCCATCAGAGAAATCACTATTTATGGTAGCTATAGCCTCATGAAATGTATTTCTTAAACAATAAGACTTGAAAGTCAAAATTACTCTTTGATTCATGGGCAGTAAAATGGATGTTGTATTAGCAGGCATGAAAACAACATTAATCTCTTGTACATGTCGTACATTAGAACCCTTGGGTGACCAAGCACATTGTCAGTGAGCAATGATATTTTGAAAGGACTTGAAATTTTTTTTTTTTTCCGAGCAAAGGTCTCAGCAGGGAGTTTACAATATTCAGTAAACCATGCTGTAAACAGATGTACTGTCATGCAGGCTTCGTTCTTCCACTTATAGAGCACAGGGAGAGTAGATTTAGCATAATTCTTAAAGGTCCTAACAGTTTTAAAACAGTAAATGAGAACTGGTTTCCGCTTAAAGAAATCAGCTGGATTAGCCCCGAACAAGAGAGTCAGTCTGTCTTTGGAAGCTTTGAAGTCAGGCATTGACTTCTCCTCTTTGGCTATGAATGTCCTACATGACATCTTCTGTCAAAATAAGGCTGTGGCATCCACATTGCAATCTGTTGTTTAGTATGGCCACCTTCTTTAACAATCTTAGCTAGAGTTTCTGGATCCCTCACTGCAGCTTCTCCATCAGCAGCTGCTGCTTCAACTTGCATTTGTATGTTGTAGAGATGGCTTCTTTCCTTAAATCTCATGAGACAACCTCTTCTAGTTTCAAACATTTCTTCTGCAGCATTGTCACCTCTCTCATCTTTCACAGAATTGAAGAGAGTTAGGGCCTTGCTGTGAATTAGGCTTTGGCAAAAGAGAATGTTGAGGTTGGTTTGATCTCCATTCAGACCAACTAAAACTTTCTCTATTATCAATAATAGGCTATTTTATCTTCTTGTCAGTAATGTGTTCATAGTAGTAGCACTTTTGATTTCCTTTAAGAACTTTCCCCTTGTACTCACAACTTGGTTAACTCTTTGGTGCAAGAGGCCTAGTTTTTGGCCTATCCTGGCTTTTGACATGCCTTTCTCATTAAGCTAAATCATTTCTAGTTTTTAATTTAAAGTGAGAGACATGTGACTCTTCCTTTCACTTAAACACTTAGAGAACATTGTAGGGCTATTAATTGTTCTGACTTCATTATTGTTGTGTCTCATGGAAAAGGAAGCCTCAAGGGGATGGATAAGGGCCAGTTGGTTGGGCAATATTTATCGACTAAGTTCATTGTCTTATATGGGTGTTGTTCGTGGCACCCCAGAACAATTACAATAGTAACATCAAAGATTACTGATCGCAAATCACCATAGCAGAGGTAATAATAATTTAAATATTTGAAATATAAGAATTACCAAAATGTGACACAAAGCTACAAAATGAGTACATGCTCTTGGAAAAATGGCACAATCAGACTTCTTTAATTCCCCAAACTTTTAATTTGTAACAATAAAATAAAATAAAAATAAATGCAATGTCTGTGAAGCACAATAAAGCAAAGTGCAATAAAACGAAGTGTTCCTTTATTTATTCTGAATTTTTTATCTTAACAACATATTGGATATATTTTTCATGTTGTTTACTAATCCTAGGAAACATGAATTTAATAACTTCTTAAAATTTCACCCTTTGACTCTGCCAAATTTGTTTTTGCCTATCTCAAATTTTGTGTTCTTAAAAAAAGTATTCTAGAAATAAAATCTCAGTTTTTAAAATCAAGCAAAACAGAAGCTTAAAGAGAAAACAGTGAAAATCCCACTTATTCCTCATTGTCCCTATCTAGAGATATCCTCTATAGCACTTTTCTCTGTATCCTGGCAGGATATTTTCTATGTGTTCACAACAGCAGTTTCTGTATTCTTGCCTCTCCAGACCTGTAACATCAATATTCAGAATCTCAGGTTCTATCCTAGCCCACTAAATCAGAATCTTCATTTTCACAAGATAGCCAATCATTTGTACGCATCATAAAGTTTGAGAAAGTGGCAAAGATCAGAGACAGGCAAATTCACAGCTCTCAAGCTTGCAGTCCAAATCTAGCCTGCTGCCTGTTCTGTATAGTATGCCAACTAAGAATGTTTTTTACAGTTTTAAATGGTTGAAAACAACTCCAAAGAATATTAATATTTAGTGACACATGAAAATTATATGAAAATCTAAGTTCTGCATTCATAAACAAACTTTTAATGGAATACAGCCATGCCTGTTTGTTTATGTATTATCTATGTCTGTTTCTGTGCTGCAATGGCATAGCTGAGTAGTGTAGCAGAGACCATTCAGCCTGCAGAGTCTGAAATATTTACTATCTGGCCCCTTACAGAGAAAGTTTGCCAGCTACTGGTCTACTGAGCAGAGTATCTAGGACAGTGCACATATAATTAATCTCTGTTATATGTATGTATATATATACATATATATATGATAAAAATAACTGAAAAAACAAGCCAACTCTTTCTGAAACTATGTATATTTAATCATAAAAATGTTTCCAAAATGTCACTTATCATTTGGTGATACTTGTCCTGTTTAATTTCTGCCTAGCCATTCATTATCTGCCTCCTTATACTAGAATATAACTACCAAAAAGGTAGAGACCACCTTGTTTACTGAAAATACACATTACAGACATATATAGTAGATGCATAATATATAATATACTGTATGTGTGTGTGTATATATGTGTATATACTTATATTCACACACTGAATTGGAATAAGAACTGGTTACTCTTCAAAGAAGTAGCAACTATCTCCATCCCCACCACCCTTTGGTATTTATAGCATTCTAAATGGTTGTGCATTTATTAGGTATAAAGTAATAGCTAATTTTAATTTTAGCTTAATTACTGACACATTTCAGGTAATCTTGATGGACCTGAATCTCTTTAGAGATTCCACTTGTGGAAATTGCTTGTTATTATCCTTTCCCATTTTTTCTTTAGAGCTGTAGTCTTTCTGTTGATTTGTAAGGGTTCCTTGTGAGTTCTAGACATTAATCCCTTTCAGGTTTACAGTCAAATTTCTTCTCTCATTTTGTGATTTGTTAAACTTGTTCAGGTTATTCTTTTTTTGAACAGCTTCTTGATTTTGATTTAATCAAATTTATCACCTTTTAACTTTTTTTGCCTTATGATTTGTGTGTTTAGCTTTTGGTATAATAAATTATTTTCTATCACTGGGTTTTGAAGATACTCTCCACCATTATCTCCTATTAAATGTATAGTTTTTACCTTTCACACTAGGCCTTTAATTTATCCAGAACCCCTTTTGGATATGCTGCCATTGAGGTGGTTTCCCAATACAATCAACTAAATCATTCATTTCCTTCAATGATTCATGTTGACGCCCTTGTAAGTATGTATGTTGCATGTCATGGGTCTTCCTCTGGATTCCCCTTATTCCATTAGTCTATTTGCATGTTCTTGGGCCATAACACAATGGTTTTATTAATATGGCTTTGAAGCATGTCTTTATATCTGAGAAAGCAAGCTCCTTTTCTGTATTCCTTTTTTTCATTATGGATTTAGCTGTTTATGGTCTTCTATCTTTCCATATAAATTTATATAAGTTCAACAAGTTCCTCAAAAACTCCAAAAAGAAACTTAACTGGGATTGCACCGAATAAACTAACTTGAGAATAATTGACATCCTATCATCCAAGAGCATGCTATATCACTCATTTGTTATCATCTTTTTTGTGCTTTATTAGAATTTCGAAATGTTATCCATGAATGGTATGGGTAGCCTTGTTTAGATTAATGCCTAGGTACTTTTGAATTCTTATTTCTATTGTGAATTGAATCTAATTTATTTTATTTTCTACTGAGTCCATGTTGCTGATAAAATACCCTACCTTTATTTTTATCTAGAAAACTTGCTGAAGGTTCTTATTAGTTTTAGTTGTTTATCTGTTGATTGATAATATTAACTGCAAATAATAAACTCCTCACTTCTGAATCCTTAATTTCCTAGTTATTTTTCTTTCCTTACAGCACTATTCAGGTCTTTCAATACCATGCTAGATTAGACAATGGGTATTGTTTCCAGTTTTAAAGAGAAATCATCTAAAGGTTTTCTATTAAGTAAAGTGTTTACTGGTTTTTAATATATAACCTTTAAGAGAATAAGAGATTTCTCTGAAGTCCTTGTTTTCTGAGTTTTTTATTAAATCATTTATAGGTATTGAACCTGCCTCAATTGTGAAAAGTATTTGTTTTCTTATGATCTAATAATACGTTAGCAATTGTTTAAAAATTACACTATGATGTCATCAGTGTCCTAAGAGCTGTGCACTGGGCTTTAGGAACCCAGGAGAGAGTAGCTGATGCACATGGGTTTTGGTTTGGGATAGCTGCACAGAAAAGGGACATTTGAACTAAGCATTTCTGGAAGGGAAGGCATGAAAAAGTATTTCCCTTGTCTCTGCAGCTTAATGTGAAGTGAATAGAATCACAGTGATCTTCCCGTGGCTGGCAGTAGAAAGTCAGTGTAGTAGAGTGGTCAAGAGTGTGGACTTTGAACTGAGAAAAACCTAGATTTGAATCGCAGTCCCACCTCTGAAAAGTTGTGTGTCTGGATAAGTAACTTAACACTTCTAGGTCTCGATCTGTCCATAAATGGAGTAAAAGGAGGCTTCTGTGAGAAATAAATGAAGGCATGTAAAGTGTATGGCACTGTGCCTGGCATATAGTAGGAATATGAGACAATATCGCAGATTCAAAAGTATTGTCTTGAATACCTGCCTCTACAAGCAAGGTCTTCAGACCAGTAGCACCAACATCTCCTGGAAACTTTTTAGAAATGCAAATTCTTAAATTCCATTCCAGACCTACTGAATCAGAATCTCTGGGGGTAGGGACCAACTATTTGTATTTTAACAGCCCTCCAGTGAGATTCTAAAGCTATATTTGAAAACCTTGGATTAAGCAGTGTTAGCAATCTGATGGTGAATCTTTCTTGCATTTTGTAATAACAAATCATCAATGTTTTAGATACTATATCAGATTCAATTAGCTACATTTTATTCAGAATTATGGTATCTACATTTATAAGCAAAATCACATGTATAACTTTATTTTCTTCTATACTTTTCTGGTATTGGAAACAATATCACACTTAGCCATATAAACTAAGTTGGGTAGCTTATGCCCTTTTTCTATTTGGAATAGAAAATATCTGAAATAAAAATTGTGTCTTGAGAGTTGCCTAAAACTTACCTCTAAAGCTGTATGCACTTAATGTCTTCTGGAGAATTCTCTGGCTACCATTTCAAATTTTAAACACAATATTTTTTGCTTCATTTCACTTTTCACAAATTCTGACATTTTAGATATTTCCAAGAGCTCATCTATTTTATCTATGTTTTAAATATATTAGGTTAGAGTTGTTTGTAATCTATTTTTTAAAAAATCTCTGCTTTGTCTGCAGCTATTTCTCTTGTGTTTTTAGGTTATTTATAACATATCTCTAATTTGCTCCTTTTCTCTCTCCCTCACCCTTCTCTCTTTTGCTTTTGGCATGGCTAAAAATATTTTTTAAGTCAACATTTGTTGTTACTAATCTTTATCATTTTATAAGATGTAATATAATCTTACTGAAAATGTTCTTCCTACAAGTATGTAACATCCACTTCTTTTTTTTCTTTCTTTTTTTTTTTTTTTTTTTTTTGCTCAGGGAGCTTAGGTCCTTTAATGGCTGCTTCCCTGTTGGTCCACCAGTTCTCAGGATAAATTCTACAGTATTATTGGATACATGCTAAGGAGAAAGGTGCATCTTATGAAGCCAAGAAGCAACATGGGATGAAGAAGAGGACAGGATACCCCCATTCTCTCATCACTCCATAGAGAGGATTATCAGGGACAAAGGACTCATAGGCCATGTGTGCTTTTCTCTTTTTTTTTGAGTTGGAGTCTCTGTCGCCCAGACTGGAGTGCCTCGACCTGCTGGGCTCTGGCGATCCTTCCGCCTTAGCCTTCCAAGTAGCTGGAACTACAGGTGTGCACTACCACGCCCGGCTAATTTTTTGATTTATTGTAGAGATGAGGTCTCACCAAGTTGCCCAGGCGGGTCTCAAACCCGCGGGCCCAGGCAATCCACTCACCTCAGCCTC
>CAUYQG010087301.1:0-39994 GCA_963574415.1 Tarsius wallacei
CGGGCTAATTTTTTTATTTATTGTAGAGATGAGGTCTCGCCAAGTTGCCCAGTTGGGTCTCGACCCGCGGCCTCAGGCAATCCGCTTACCTCAGCCTCCCAAAGCACGGGATTACAAGCTAAGCCACCGAGCCCGGCTTCATTTCCATTTAAGGGCAGAATACCAAACTGAATATAAGTCAAGCAATCATTTATTGTTTGTTTGTTTGTTTATCTGTAGAAACTAGGTCTCACTATGTTGCCCAGGCTAGTCTCGAACTCCTGGCTTCAAGTGATCCTCCCACCTCAACCTCCCAAAGTACTGGGATTACAGGCGTAAGCCACTGTACCCAGCTCAGGCTATCTCTTAAAGTGTTGGTTTGAGTGATTTTACTAGGTCAGGAACCAGCCCAATCCAATCAGCTGTGGCTGAGTCCACAGTTTTATGGTATAGATGATGCCTTTTGCCTGTCTCAGGGATCAGCCTACGGTCACTGCTCCCCAGTAGGAATAGCCCTTGATTAACCCATTCCAAACACAGGGTAAAATTATCACTAACAAACTGTTAAGAGGATTTAAATAATTTTGAATGTTGTGCTTTTAGATTTTGCAGCAGGAAACGTCTCTGTGGCTGTGGGGGAGGACCAGCAAAAAAGAATCTTGCACTAAAAGTCAAGTATTTATTTCTGCTGGCATCTCTAAATACAACCATATGGTCCTAGAGGCCAGAGTGTTACAAATTCCACCTACTGCAGGAAAAATCTCAATTCCTAGGAGACCATATGTTTAATGATGTATCCCAGCCCTTTAATTTACACTTTGGTCTGTCAACAACTCTGCTTTTAACTGGTCTGCTGAACGTAGAAGGCAGTACAGTCCAAAGGATGCTCGGAGTAAATAACAGGTATCTCTGGTGAGTGCTTATATATGAGAAGAGTTGCAACTTTGTGACTAGGCCACCACCCACCAAAAAGTACATCTGAAGCCCACAGTGACTTTAAAGGCAGGCATTTAAAAGTTAAGTTTACTTAATTACTCATAAACTTGGTGTTCTTTCCTACCCCTACTGCCACCCTGGCATTGAGACTAAAGTAGTTTTTCATGGATATCTGTTGAATGAATGAACAAGAGAAAGAAAAGACAAACCAAAGAATAGGTTAAAAAGTGTCATATTAAGGGGGACCCCAAAAAAACTTGAATTTATTTATTTAAAATTGTGTATTTATTTTTACATGTTTAAACTTCAGTCACCTTCAAAGTATGTTCTATTCGATGCAATACACCTATCAAGATGCTTCTTCTACTGCTCAAAACAGTTTTTGAACTCATCCAATTTGATGCCTTTTAGCACTTCTGCCGTTTTTGTTTCACCTCTTCCATGGTGGCAAAACATTTCCTTTTGAGAACTTTTTTTTATCCGAGGAAACAAACAAAAAAATATACTCAGGGTGAGATTGGGTGAATAGGAAGGGTGGGGCATGGGGGTCATGTCATTTTTGGTCAAAAACTGCTGAACACTCAGCACGGTGTGGGCAGGTATTCTTGTAAATCATCCATCATGAAATGGGCAAATGCATTGAAAGAATCTCCAAAAGAAATTCACTGAAGTCAAACACAGCCTCTCACAACACTAGCTGGAACACTGATGCCAGTGGGTTCCTAGAGCACTCACCTAGTGGAAGAAGCCTGTACTACAAGGGGCCCATCGTCCAAAAGATAATTCCGGTTTTTTGAAGGTCCCCCCTTGTAATTCCATATCTTCTCTTTTCACTAGAGCATTCTTATGGGAACCCTGAACTACCATATAAGCACTCCTGTAACCAGATCCAGGTCCAGTCACTCATTGACCAAAAAACCAAACTGAGAGACAAGAGTTGGTAGAAGGAAAATTGGTTTTATTCAAGAGCTGGCAACCTGAGGAGATGGTGGACTAAAGTTGCAAAGCCCATCCCAAATTCTCAGATTTACCAGGGTTTTTAAAGGAAAGCTTGGTACAGAAAACATGTGGGACTGGTGCAGGGTTCAGGTTCTACGTGTTTTTGTTCTATGGCTATCTTGAGCAACAACTCATTCAGAGGTCTGGCTGGCGTCGCCTTGACTGTGGCCTGACCCTGGTGGACTTATCATCTGTGACTCTCCCTGACTGGAAGAATTCCACCATCAGGGCTCCATGCCTACTTGTTTCAAGATTAGCCTCTGAAATTTCTTTAGCAAGAACCTAATTAGATAGTCACAAGGTCACAGTGCAAGGGAGTGCTTTGAGAAGGAAGGAGTGTAGGACTCAAGGGAAGGATAGTGAGTGAAAGAAAAATTTAAGTTATATTTTTAAAACTTAAGTCTCAGTTGTACTCCTATTACTCTGAGAGCACTTTATTGTGAAGAAGCCCAACTTAGCCTATGCAGAGACCACACCGATAAGCCCTGAGACTACATAAAGAGAGAGAAATGCGTGGCTAACCCCCGGCAGCTGTAGGTCCTGCCACCTTCTGACTGCAAATGCATGAGAGACCCCTAATCCAGAACATCCCAACCAAGCCCTTTCCAAAGTACTGACCCACAGAGACTTGAACGTTAAACTAATTATTATTGTTTTAAGTCGCTGAGTCTCAGAGTAACTTGTTACACAGCAATAGATAACCAGAAAAAGGGGATAAGAAGTGACTTGGCTATTTTTGTTTTTCTCATTTCACATCAAATGGGACCTAGAGATGAGCCTGACCCACAGTGCAGAATAGGAAGTAAAGGCAAACCCAAGAGCAGAAGCAGATTCTAGATGATTGGGTAAGGCAAATGGAGAAAATCAGGCCCTATGAAGCCTGGGGGACAAACAAAACCACCACTGAAGCAGGGTTGCTAAACTAAGCCTAAAGCAGGGATTCACACACAGGAGGCGAAGGCGGAGACCTAATAACTCAAGTCAGGTGACAAGGTCACATGAAAATAAACCAAAAGTTAGATTTAAAGATGATCAAGAAGCATGACTTGACACTGACTTCTGAAGCTTTGGCTACAGGGTTTCTCTCAACTAGAGAATCCAGAACACTCTCAGAACCTGGAGTGAAGTGGGCCTATGATCCCACCTGTGTGGATTAAATGGCAACAGGATCAGGGGCTGGGGCCAGACAGGTTATTTCATTCTCCGCAGCCCTGATAATTGCCTAACCTCGTCCACCTACCCTCCAGCAAAAGGCAAAAAAGAAGCGATTACAACAGATGTCTAAAGGAAAAGAAATTCAAGAGAAAGTGGGAGAGATCACAGATGATATCTTGAAACAATTTGTAGCCACTGAAAAATCAAATTAGGCACCCACCTCTAATTTGACAACATATATCAAAACATGCCCAAAAATATTTTTAAGAGGACCAGCCTGGGCAACATAGTGAGACCTACATCCACAGCTCAAAGGAGAACTACCAACAAACTAGTTGAACAGCAAATTAGCTAAATTACAGAATGCTATGAAACTTGGTTTTTTTTAATGATGTTTGATAAAATGAAGAAATATTCCCAAATTCTTATAATTTTTAAAAAGTTTCTTAAAAGCAGGTTCCAGATCTCTGTATCTTTAAACATGTCTGTAACATTCCTTGTACCAGAAGGTTCTCAGGAAATGTTAGTTGGAGAAGTGAATTCTATAGTTAATTTTCAGTGAAGGACATACTATGCACCAGGCATGGTTTTAAGTTCCTTCTACGTTTTACCTCCAAATAACCCTAGGACATAGTGACTGTCATCATCCCCGTTTTGAACAGGTGAAAACAGGGGCAAGGTGATTAAGAAACTCACCCAGTGTGTACTAGTGCTGTAGAGACAGGCAGTCTGTCTTCTTGGCACTGCACAGCCTTTCACACCAGATGACTCTTAAAACAAGGGATCTGAAAAACTGCCAAAAAACTAAAATTTCATCTTTCCCTTACCAAGACCTTACCCACACCTAAAGGAAAAAAAATAATTTATTCTGTTTCATGATTATTGATAACAAACCTTCCAGAACTAAGAGCAGGGAGAATGGTAGCACAGATTCCAGGATTAGGGGAAGGGGTGGAGGTGGGGGGGGAAGGAATCCTATGGATATTCATTATTGACATTATTCACGTTTTCAGTGGCCAGAAAAATTAGAGCAAATAGGGAAAATAAAGAAAGCAGAAAAAAAATGAAAACAAGTTTTTCGTCAGGTAATTTGGAATCATAATACAGGAAAAAAGATGTCTGTAAAAAAATATTTTAAGGCCGGGTGTGGTGGCTCACGCCTATAATTCCAGCACTTTGGGAGGCTGAGGTGAAAGGATTGCCTGAGCTCACAGGTTCAAGAACAGCCTGGGAAACTTGGCGAGACCTCATCTCTACAATAAATCAAAAAATTAACTGGGTGTAGTGGCGCGTGCCTGTAGTTCCAGCTACCTGGACTGAGGCAGAAGGATCACCTGAGCCCAGCAGGTCAAGGCTGCGGTGGCTGTGAGCATGCCACTGCACTCCAGCCTGGGCAACAGAGTGAGACTCCAACTCAAAAAAAAAAATTTTTTTAAGTCTTAATCTGGATCTTCTACCTCTGGATTCATTTTAGCTCCCTATCTTGTATGCATTTGTTGCAGCGCCTATTACACAGGTATCATTTATTATTAATTAATGTTGATCTGTTCAGGAATTTTTTTAAAATCTTGCCATCAAGAATTAAGACAAAATGAGAAGAAAGAAGTAGCTGGTCATCTCTTTCTCAAGGGATTCTGTGTCAGGCTGTTTCTCAGTTGTTTCTAGCTCCAACTCTGAAACAGGATTGATGCTATGTGCATTTACCACTTGAAATGGGACCAGCGCCAGCAAGTCTTTCTTTCCTCCCACACCTCCCCCTTCTCTGACAGCACTGGGAATTGGACTGATTTGAAGTGTGGGCGGTGGGAGAGTGGGAAGTGTTAACCAACATGCCCCCACCCCCAACTTCAGCACGATGCTACCACGTATATTATGCCACCCTGCTGCTCACCATACCATCCAAGCCAAGAGCATATGGAGTTTCTTGATGTGCGTTAACTCATTTCTCCTTTCATTCTCACACTCAGAAGGAAACGGATAAGGTTAGATAAAATTGCTACTTAATAAGGGGTTACTGAGTGTGTAATTGCTCCCAGAGTGTTTTTAGAGCAATAGTCCTCTAGTAGGAGCCAAGTTTGCCATAAGGAATCTTGCTAAACTGCCCAAAGACTGTAATTCCATTCACTGGTGGCTATTGGAGTAACATACCAAAGATTAAGAAGCCTCATTTATTAAAAGCCTTTTTTTTCCCACCTCATCTCAAATAGGTCAGCAAATTCAGAAGTTCAAGGTTTCCATCCTTGAGTCATGGAGTGATCAGGTTAGTGCTTGAGTGACTCAAGGACCTTCCATCCCATACTAGAATTTACTAGCAAGTAGATGTGAACTTTGCCAGAGTTGTAGACAGAATCACTACACTACATAATTTTTTAGGGCTTAAAGGATCTTAAGGATCATGATCTTGTCCTTGTGCCCTATTTCACAAATGAGGTCACCCAGCGGGGAGTGCAGTTAGTACTGCTGAGTGCTAGCCTACTGCTTTTAGCATTTTCACTAAGGACAGAGGCATAGCATAGCCTGGCCTGTGGTGTGGTGGCTTAGGAAGGATGGGCACAGTTTGACTTGACAGGTAGACTTTTGCCCGAGTTCTCAACTGGTATTAGTGTCTCTCTTAGTAAAACTTTGCCATTATTTCATTTTCCTAGAGTTGGAGTGAGGTGGGTTGTTTTCTTTTCCCCCCCTCTCACCTTATAGCTTTCAAAGCTTTCCCTTCAAGACTATGGCCTGAGGGTGCCAGGCAGAGATTGTCCAGGACTCCTCATTTTCCCATGGGCCCTCATGGAAGCCATGCAGGGGCTGTTAGAATCCCTGAGCTGTGTGTTCCTCACTAAGGTGATTAAATTGCCTGAAGGGGCATTGCTCGCTAGGGAAGTTGCCCATTCCCCACACCCCCTGCATCTTTGTCGGCACTGTAGAAACTTGGAGAGAGGTTTTGCTTTTCGTCCCCCCAGCCCCACCCACCCCCAAAGCCACCATTTTGGGCGTTTATTGTTTTCAGTTAAGTCCTTCTGTTTGGTTGCTGCAAGTAAATGGCTTTTTTACTTTTGCCTATTTTTACCCTAATTGACTCTGGCCTTGGGGAAGGGACAGGCTGTGCATCAGCTCCCAAGCAGCCATCTTCATTTACAAGAGAAATAACATCGTGTGCCAGATAAGGCACAATCATATCTTCTCTTTTCTTGTACACCCATTTTCTGAACCATCCACAACATTTTAAATCCTTCTGTATCACTCACTGTGACGTTAGGCTACCACTCAGGAAAATGAAAGCTCTCTGGGGGCTCACTGGAGACCTCTTCTTATTTGTCACTTCTCCCCATCAGTATGGACAGTGTCTGAATTGTGTAGGAAGTGAACAAGTTTGTTGAATGAATAACAGTCAAGTGTTCAGGGTACACTACTAATTATTTTTTAATCACATGGATCACAAAGGAAACTATGTTTGAGAAGAGGAATAGAGGGTGGTCTGGTGATTTGGCTTACACACTTCACTACTTGCCTTTACTAATATGGACAAGTCAGTGCTATCTGTGAGCACAGAGTCAGAAAGGAAAAAATGAAATGGCCAGGTGGAAAGACCTGATTGCAAGGACCTAAGAGTGAGAATGTTCACAAAATGATTGAGCTAGCATTCAAAATGATCGCCTCAAAACTCTTCTGATTAAAAGCAGCAGAACCCTACTCAAGGTAGCTCAAGTAGAAATGGGAGGTGGGGGGTTAATTGTAATGCTGTAGCAACTTCACAGAATCCAAAAAGTCTAGCTGGACATTATGCAAACCAGAGCGTGATAAGCAGAACAACCAAGATGCCTCTATGTGGCTTTTTTCATTTCTTCTCTCCTGGCCTCTTTTGCCTACTCATCTTATGCACAGGTCAGCAGTATCTCTCAGATCCCAGATGACAACTTGTCTACTCTGGTACCCATCTCAAGGATAACTTCTCTGAGTGAGTATCTGAGAAGTCAAACTCATCTGACTTTGAGCAGCGTCTTAGAAGTCATAGGTAGTGGCCAACAAATGCAGTGGCCACCTTTGAGTCAGGTGCAGATGTGGTTTCCAGACCACATCTGCAGTGGCTGAGGGCAAGGAAGAAGGCAGGTATATTATCTAGAAAGCTTCAAGGGTGAGGCAGCCAATGAAACGCATCTAGTATTTCTACCTATGAACTCTTTGGTGTTAAGAAGATTGTTTCATTTTTCTTTGTAAACTTGGTGCCTAGTAGGGGGCTAGCATATAACAGATATTCAGCAATTATGTGATGAACAGCCGAATGAGGAATGGATGAGAATGAATGCCCACTAAACTCTATGAGATACCATGTCACACATGCAAGAATAGCTTTAAACAAAACAAAAAAATACAATAACAAATGTTGACAAAAATGTAGAGAAACTAGAACCCTTGTGCATCGCTGACAAGAAGATAAAATAGTACAATCTCTTTGGAAAACAGTGTGGAAGTTTCTTAAAATGTTAAACATAAATTTACCATGTAACACAACAAAATCACTCCTGAGTATCCAACCAAAAGAACTGAAAATATCTGTCCACATAATGACTTGCACTCAAATGTTCATTACAGCATTATTCATGACAGCTAAAAAGCAGAACTAATACAAATACCTATCAATCGGTCAATGGATGAACAAAATGTGATGTATCTGTACAATGGAGTACCATAAAATTGAACTAAGCATTGACAAATTCTACATGTGTGCATGAACCCCGGGTGAAAGAAGACAAATGTAAATACCACATATTTTATGATTCAATTTATATAAAATGCTAATAAAAGGCAAATCTACAGAAGCAGAAAGCTGATTAATGGCTACCTGAGGGTGAGTGTAGGAACACAGAGTAACTACAAATGGGCACTTCTTTTGGGGTAATAAAAATATTCCAAGTTTAGATTGTTATGTTGGCCATGCAACTGCAAATTCACTAAAAATTACTTAACTATATACTTAAAATAAGTGAATGTTATAGTTTGTAAAGTATACACTTCAATAAAGCTGTTTGAAAAATCTGTGAGACTAAAAATGGCCATATAGGTTATCTTAAATAACTGAAGCTCTTAAGCTAATGCTTACTTTTCTTTTCCTCTGTTTTCTGAGCGTATTTCCACCAAACCCATTGTTAGTTTCACATCCTCCATGCCACCTACCTTATGCTTAAATGATCCTAGCATATCTCTCAGAGTGGGCAACCCATTCATTTTGTGCTATAAAGAGTAAATGAATTGTGCCCAGATAATATTACAAGCTAAAGCTAAGATAATATTGATTATGATAACCTCCTTTTCATCTTCATGGCGTAGATGACCCGTAAAACCAGTCCTCGTGATATAGAGAACTTATTTATCTGAGGAGGTATCACGTGCCCAAGAAAATGGAGTCAGCTAATCACTTTAAGCATCCATAAAAACTATAATAATATAGAATATATCATCGCTATATGGAGAGTGCTTAATGTTATGTTCTTCACTGCTATATACTATGATGCTTCTATAATATCTATCACATAAATATGTACATTTTTTTTTGAGTCAGAGTCTCACTCTGTCGCCCAGGCTGGAGTGTAGTGGCATGCTCATGGCCACCCCAGTGTCAACCTGCTGGGCTCTGGCGATCCTTCTGTCTCAGCCTTCCAAGTAGCCAGAACTACAGGCGCTAGCTACCATGCCCGGCTAATTTTTCACTTATTGTAGAGATGAGGTCTTGCCAAGTTGCCCTGGCTGGTAACTTCTTTATTTTTAAAAAATATCCCATGAATTTTCTAGACAACCTAATTGGTTGGCTAAAAAATAAATAAACATTTAAAAATACGTGTGTGTAAATGTTTATTTACACAGTAGCTTTAGGTATTGTGACACTTCTAAGATTTTTTTCTCTGACCAAACTGAGACAATACGTAGTCTGTACGGTAAACCCCTAGTACTACAAAGTGTGGTCATGGGGCAGAAAGGATAATGCTAGAAGTTTCCGGTTAAGAAAATGATTTTTAAAAAAAAGAAAGAAAGAAAAAGATGATTTTTAAGGGGCCAGCGGGACTTAGTGTCAGGTAGAAAAGAAAAGAATAAGCATTAAAAGAGGGTGAAAACCTCTCAAATAGGAGCCATAGTCTCTAGAAATGCACAGCAATAAATGAGTTAAGGATTCCTAAATTAAAAAACCAAATGATAAAATGTTTCCTAATTAAGCAGAGCACCTTGTAAGCATTGATTATAACTTAGGAAAATAATAAACTTGTGCGTCATAAATCAAGTACAACATATTGCTTAAGGCATGATGGATGGGAAACAATGAATTGAACTTATTAAAAGTTCACTGCAACAATAAAGGGATTTCTATAAAAAACTGTTTATACTTCCTATTTATCATATGTTCTTCCTAGATGAAATAGATATTGAGATACATTTTTCAGAAGCTAACTAAGATACTGATCTTACTGCACTAATAGGAAAAAGAAAAGTAAAAAAGAGAGGGAAAAAAAAACAGATCAGCCTAAAACATTACATGACTCAATGTCTTGGGGACATAATGAGATTCTAAATAATGAGAATATTTGTTACAAAATTTTTTTGGCCATAACAGAATAAAGTCTGAAATTGAGGTGTCTGTCTTTATGAATTTATATGCAAGATATTTCTTTTTATCATGGTTCATTTGAAAGACACTTGAGCTTAAAATGGAAGAACTGGAAATGATCACATTTTGGAAAACTAAAATAAGAAAACTGCTTTTGAATAGTGTGAGAACGAAGTAATAAGTATTCAAGAGTTTATATACTGTAAAATTACACTAATTTGGATCAATGAGGCTAAGGTCAGTCTAAATTAGTAAAATATGAGCAGAAAAATATTTGAAAATATAGCAAATGTGATTTTTCTAGTACATGCCCATGAAATGAAAAAAAAAAAAGGTTAATAAAGTGCTGGACCTGATATTAGAGCTAGTGTTAATTGGTAAATTGACTCATTTGTAAATGTGCATTCGTTGTTTTTTTTGGACCTAAATTAATCAACAAGTATTTACTGAGCCCCTTATTTCATGCCCAGCAATGTGCAAAATGCTGGGGAGGACACCAAAGAAACTTAAGAGGACTTCATAAATCTGGCTTTCTTAGGGAATCGATGAATGTATTGAGTAGCCCACCCTATTAGAGAGTCAAGTATTTCCAAAATGGCCAGAGACCCCTCCATCCTTACAAAAGGACCCATTTCATGGAGAGTCATTATCATGAGCATTTGTTGTTGCCCTGTGCTATCATCCAATGTCACTTTCAGGAACTGCTAAGGAGCAAACAGTCCTTGACGCATTTTCAAGACACTCTTACTCAGTGTCTTGTCCAACTGCTGCCGCTGTGCCTTTGGTAACAACCCTGATCCCTTCAAATGTACCACTTATCCTCTCCTTTGTCATGGGAATCCTGACCATTATTTTTATTTTAATCCTTTTCAAAGTATCATAATAATAACAAGCATTCCTATTTGCCAGCTTCTGTGTTAACCTACTCTGGTGGACACCTGATTTTTTTCCTGCCAGCATCCATTTTCCCTTCTTTTAGAAATAGTATCCAGATTTTACTTTGAGGAACTTCCTCTGCTCTCCCTACCACCTCCCCGTCCCCCAACACACACACACACACACACACACACACACACTCTCTCTCTCTCTCTCTCTCTCTCTCTCTCTCTCACTTAGAGTCCACATGGCTTAAGTGGGGGTCATGTGACCCAGGCTGGACTTCTCAAAATATTCCATTTCCCTGACTATGGTCATTGGTCAGGGATGACACAGATTGGTCCAATGAAAACTAGTTCCACTTTGTATGGAACTATTGGGAAGGGGAAGGATTCTTTCTGCTGTGGTTACTAGCCGTAAGGATAATAATATAAACTTGCAGAGATCTCTTGAGAATAAAGCAAATATAGAAAAAAGAAAAACTTAGAGATGGGAAATGAGGCAGAATCTTGATTATATTGAGTCCCCTGGATTCAGCCATGCCTGAAATCCACCCCCAGACCTTTAAGTTGAATGAGCCATTATGGTCTCTTTTTTGATTATGTCATTTGAGGCTCTGTATCTGACCCTTGCAATTAGAAATATCTGCTGAATAGACACACTCTACTTCATTTGATTTCTATAGCAATCCTCTGGACAAGATATTGGGATCCTCTACTTTTTATGCATCACAAATCTAAGGTTCACAGAGATTAACAACTTTTCCCAGTGACACAGACATTATGTGATAAAGCCAGGGCTCAAACTCTTGTCTATCTAACACCAAAGTCCACACTTTTAACCCTTGCCATCATCTTCCCCAGTGCCTCATTTATCTCTGTGACCCAAGCATTTAACACAGGCTCTGACATATACTAGGTGCTCTGTCAACGTTTCATGACTTAGATGGCATTAGGGGAGAGAGGAATGGGCTTTCCTGCTTAGTGGGCCAAGGTATATAATAAAATAGCATGAAGCCGGGTTTGGTGGCTCAGCCTGTAATCCCGCGCCTTGGGAGGCTGAGGTGAGTGAATTGCCTGAGCCCGCGGGTTCGAGACCCGCCTGGGCAACTTGGCGAGACCTTATCTCTACAATAAATAAAAAAATTAGCCGGGCGTGGTAGCGCGCGCCTTTAGTTCCAGCTACTTGGAAGGCTGAGGCGGAAGGATCGCCGGAACCCAGCAGGTTGAGGCTGCGATGGCTGGGAGCGGCCACTGCACTCCAGTCAGGGCGACAGAGTGAGACTCCGACTCAAAAAACAAAATAAATAAATAGAATAAAATAAAATAGCATGAAAGAAAAAAAATTGGGGAGTGGGCAATTATAATGAGTGGGGGAAAGGAATGAGACAAATATGACTAGAATAAAGGATTTGGGAGAATTCCTGGAAACTGGCCCCACTAAATCTTTTTTTAAAAAAATAGTTGATTTCCTGGCCAAGTGCGGTGGCTCAAGCCTGTAATCTGAGCACTTTGGAAGGCTGAGGCGAGAGGATTGCCTGAGCCCAGGAGTTCAAGACTAGCCTGAGGAACTTGGTGAGACCTCGTCTCTACAATATATCAAAAAAAAATTAGCCGGGCATGGTAGCACATGCCCGTAGTTCTGGGTACTTGGAAGGATAAGGTAGAAGGATCACCGGAGCCCAGCAGGTCGATGCTGGGGTGGCCATGAGCGTGCCACTGTACTCCAACCTGGGTGACAGAGTAAACTCTGACTCAGAAAAAGAAAATAGTTAATTCCCCAAAATGAGTTAAACATTTGCCTAAACCATCTTATTTATCTGATCCATTTACTTGATAACCCATAATTCATAGGTAGCACAAACATAAACTTCCAAAAGATTTAAATTACCCAAATTCCTAATGAGTAAAGAGCATATCAACATACTCTTCTCCATATTTAAGACAAGCTCTTCCACCTCACTACTATATACGACATTGGATTTTTTTAAACTCTTACAAGTTAGTGATCCCAAAAGGGCTCAGTTTCTGTTCATGTTCCAAGAGCTGGAATGCTTATCTGAGGACAAAGCTCTTACAGAGTTCAAAGGGAACTCTAGCCGGGCTTGGTGGCTCAGCCTGTAATCCTGTGCCTTTGGGAGGCTGAGGTGAGTGGATTGCCTGAGCCCGCGGGTTCGAGACCCACCTGGGCAAGCGAGACCTCATCTCTACAATAAATCAAAAAATTAGCCGGGCATGGTTGCGCGCGTCTGTAGTTCCAGTTACTTGGAAGGCTGAGGCGGAAGGATCGCCGGAGCCCAGTGGGTTGAGGCTGCGGTGGCCGGGAGTAGCCACTGTACTCCAGTCTGGGCGACAGAGTGAGACTCCAACTCAAAAAAAAAAAAGGGAACTCTACCCTCAGATATGCTCTGTGGAATTGCATAGCAAGACTAGAAACAGCTCCTAAATGGTATGCAGACACATCTGTCCTAATTAAATAAAACTCTGTGTAGCCTGTGGCTTAAGTATCATGAGCCCCAATGTACACACGGATGCACGGGGGCGAGGGCTGCAGTGTGCGGTGAAAACGTGCGATATAAAAATGGCTGCTAAATTATAACTGTGTCGTGGATGTCTGCCAAGGATGGCTGACAAGCCTCACCTGTCTGGTTCACTCATCCTTTGCAGGTCTGAGTCCATTAGGCAGATGATGGGGGAGTGAGGATAAAGCAAACTGAAGATATTAAGATTCCATACGTCCATGCAAATGGATGATTGCACAGAGATTCTAGCCCAGATGATAGCCCAGGAGGCAAAGAACTCATCAAGAAACTCTATAAATTGTCCTTATTATTAGCATATGTAAAGTTGTGAAACCATAATAATAGCTTCAATTCACTGAAGGCTTCAACTCACTGTACTCCAGGCACTTTGTTAAGTTTACTGCAATCCTTATCCTCATAACCACCCCTATGGTTGTTACTATTGATAATCATGCCAATTCCAGAGCAGGGAGACTGAAGTTCAGTGAGGTAAATTACCTGCCCAAGGTCACACACTTATAATCCCAAGCCTGGCTTCAAATTTATGGCTGGCTGTTTGGGAATGAGGGTACTTAACCTACTGTTATACCACCATTACTTGAGACTACACAGAGCCTTAAAGATGTCCTCTGGAATGCAGTCTTGTTCTTTCCCTTTTTGTATTGTGGCAAAATACACATAATATAAAACTTACCTTTACAATCATTTTCAAGTTACAGTTGTGCGGCACTAGGTACATTCATATTGTTGTGCAACAATTAGCATCATCAATCTCCAGAACTTTTTCATCACTCCAAATTGATACTCTGTATACATTTAACAATTGCTCCCTATTCCTTCCTTCTCCCAGTCCCTGGCAATCAGTATTCTACTTTCTGTCTCTGTGAATTTGACTACTCTAGGTATCTCGTGTAAGTGGAAACATAAAATATTTGTCCTTTTGTGTCTGGTTTATTTCACCTAACATAATGTCTTCAAGGCTTATCTATGTTGTAGTATGTATCAGAATTGCATTCCTTTTTAAGGCAAAATAACATTCTATTATATGTATATTCCACATTTTGTTTATCCATTCATCTGTTCAATGAATGCTTTTGATTCTTTTGGGCATATACCCAGAAGTAGAATTGCTAGATCAGATGATAATTCTATGTTTACTTTTTTGAGGAACCGCCATACTGTTCTTCACAGCGGCTGCACCAATTTACATTTCTATCAGCAGTGATTCTAATTTCGCCACATTCTTGACAACATTTGTTATTTTTTTGTTTTGGGTTGTTTGTTCATTTGTTTTTAAAGATACTCATGAAGTGAGTGAAGTGAAATCTCATTGCGGTTTTGATGTATATTTTTCTGATTATTAGTGATGCTGAGTATCTCCTCATGTGCTTATTTGCTATCTACGTATTGTGTCTAAAGAAATGTCTCAGTCGTTTGCCCATTTTTGAATTGGGTTGTTTGATTTCTGTTGTTGGAGTGCTTTATATAGTCTAAGTATTAAGTCCTTATTAGAAATATGATTTGTCAATATTTTCTGCCATTATATGGGCTGCCACTCTTTGGTTATTGTCTTCTGATGAATTAGAGTCTTAAAATTCAATTGCATTTTAATGAAAAGTGTTCATCACCTGTGTATACAGGATTGTGATCAGGAAGAAATACTAATATGGGCAACAGAGATCCCTTATTAGAGAGAGAAGCACATAAGAGCATGATATGATTAAAGTCATGTAGAGTCATAAAAAAATGCTAGGAGCAGGTGATGGAGAGTTTGAAGGCTAATATCAACAATGGAGACCTGGAAAGCCTTCCAAAAGACATCTCAGGTGGGAATTATTGCCCAGTAGGAAAGCTTTTGCCCAACCTTTGATAACCTCCTGCAAATTCCCTAAAGGAGAAAGATGAGGACCCAGCAGAGAAATTGAAAAGAAGTTAGAGAAAAAGAAGTGGAATTCATGAATTGCTGTGTGTACGAGGTGGAAACCCAAAATATATATATATATATATATATATATACACACACACACACACACACACACACACACACACACACATATATGTGTGTGTGTGTTTATGTGTGTGTGTGTGTGTGTGTGTGTGTGTATGAAGGCAGGTCCCTTGTAATACAGGCGTACCCCACTAGGTAAGTGTTTCAGGAACCCATCAGCATTAGTGTACCAGCCAGTGGTATTGTGAGAGGTTGTGTTCGCTTCAGTGAATTTCTTTTGGAGACACTTTCAACATGTTTCCCCATTTCATGATGGGTGATTTACAAGCGTACCTGCCCACACCACAGAGTGTTCAGCAGTTTTTGACCAAAAATGATAACCTCTGTGCCCCACCCACCCTATTCACCCAATCTCACCCCAAGTGACTCTTTTTTGTTGTTGTTGTTGTTTCCCTAATTGAAAAAAGTTCTCAGAGGAAAACTTTTTCCCAATGTGGAAGAGGTGAAACAAAGGATGGCAGAAGCACTAAAAGGCATCAAAATGGACAAGTTAAAAAACTGTTTGAGCAGTGGAAAAAGTGTCTTGATGGGTGTATTGCATCAAATGAAGAGTACTTTGAAGGTGACTGAAATTTAAACATATGAGAACAAATATTTAATTTTTTATAAATAAATTCTGGGGTTTTGGGGGTCCCCCTTCATACATTGGCCAAAAAAAAGTCTTGACTTAATGTCAAAACACCAGTATTCATGTCCCAGCTCTACCAGGTACTGAGTGTGGGATCTGAAACAAGTCATTTAATGTTCTGAATGTCAGTCTTTTCATCTCCAAATCAGGGGCAGCAGAACCTGTCCTCTCTACATTCATGTTTGCTGTAAGAATTAGGTGAGATCTTGTAGTTATCATAAACCACAATGCACCATTCTTATGGGATTATAAAAGCCAAGAAAAGAAACATCAAGCTAAAGGGCATGTTTAGCTGTTTAAAATTTGGTATAGTATACAAGAAGTTAAGACAGAGATGTAGCATTCTGAAGGTCCTTGGTGTCCCAGCAAGCCAGAATGTCATGAGTTGAAGAGTGACTGGGAGAAGGAGAAGTCTTCAAAACTGGAGAATGCTTTCAAGGTATTTGGCAGTGGTCGTTTGGGAGGGAAAGAGGGTCATGGGAAAGTTTATTTTCCTTCCAATAATGGATGAATCATTGCAAATCACTCCATACTTGGAGTGACATAAAGTTATCTCCATAAGGATTTTTTTTAAAAAACCAGCTTTATTGAAATATAATTCACATACCATAAAAATAATCCTTTCAAAGTATACTCCTACAAAGATCTTAAAGAATATTTTGTCCAATGTCACTAGAGCAACCTTCTACTATTTTTCTTTACTGTACATCCCTTGCCTCATACCTTTGAAGAGTGATCCCTCTTCTAAGTCATGAGATTCTGATGGGGATGGTAAATGTATGGAATCTTCTCTCTATCACTGCCACAGGTGAGACTGGCCACAAGACTTGGGGCTGGTCAATTAGAATATCCACATTTGCCGGGCTCGGTGGCTCAGCCTGTAATCCCGCGCTTTGGGAGGCTGAGGTGAGTGGATTGCCTGAGCCCGTGGGCTCGAGACCCGCTTAGGCAACTTGGCGAGACCTCATCGCTACAATAAATAAATAAATAATCAGCCGGGCATGGTAGCGCATGCCTGTAATTCCAGCTACTCAGAAGGCTGAGGTGGAAGGATCGCCAGAGCCCAGCAGGTTGAGGCTGTGGTGGCCGGGAGCAGCCACTGCACTCCAGTCTGGGTGACAGTGAGACTCCAACTCAAAAAAAAAAAAAAAAAAGAATATCCACATTTACCCAGAGTGGTTGACACCTATGATAGGCACATAAGCCAAATCAATCCAGTCAGAAAGGATTTTATCTGAGACACCAGAAGACTGGAGGGACACTCTTTACTCTGAAGTAACCAAACTGGGATGGCAAGGTTTGCATCCTCCTTGGTAATATTACTCTGTATCTCACCTCTACTTACCAGGTCATGTGGAGGAAGTCCATCTGTAGTAGAAAAGAACCAGATCAGCAACAAAAGAGGACAGAGCCATGTAAGAAAAAAACACAGAGATACCAACGCCTACCGATACCTTCTGTCTCTAGAACATGCACCATCAAACTGGCATCCACAGGTCAAATCCAGCCCTTCACCTGTTTTTGTATGATCAGAGAGCTAAGTGTGGTTTTCACATTTTTATACGGTTGGAAAAGAAATAAAAGAAGCACATTTCAGGATATATGAAAATGATATAAAACATATATAGTGTCCACAAATAAAGTTTTACTGGAAAACAACCTTGCTTGTTCATTTATATCTGGTTTGTGACTTTTTGTGCTATAGCAGCAGAGTCGAATAACCGCAAAAGAGACCATAAGGTCCACAAAGCTGAAAATATTCACTATCTGGATAGTGGTAGAAAAAGTTCATTATTCTCTGCTCTAAAGTAAAGCCAACACCAACCCTGAACTGTTACATGAGCTCAAAAAACTCCCTTTGATTTCTTACACTAGTGGGAGATAGATCTCTGTCAATTTCAACAAAGTGTTTCCTAAAAAATATCCTCTTGGCTTTAAGGATGAGGAACATAAAGTTTAGAGGGAATACATAATTGACTTGGTCACATAGTTGATGACAGGATGGGACCAGTACCCTGGTATTCTCACACAGGCTGGCTTCATGAGTGTGCGACCTGAGTAGCCACACAGGGCCCCGTGTTTAGAAGAGCACTGCCCTTGGTTCACAGTCTTGAGATCCCTAGCAAGTTTTGCACAAAGAGGCCTGCAAATTATGTTGCTGGTCCTGGTACCACCCACTCAGCCTCCCCAACTCTATGAACTTTACCCTTTTCTAATCACATTCTACTTCAACTTTATAATTTTCAACCACCCTAGCACATTAATACTAGAGAAACTGATATGATAGCAGCCTCCATGTTTTAATTCTAATATAATTTATAGTTAAAAGCACACATTTTCCAACCTCTATAACAAAATTAAGTTTCTTCAGGATTTGAGTAAAATAGCCATAATTTTCTTTTTTATGTGATTGAATCATTCTCATCACTATAATTGTTTTGTATTTATTTTGTATTTCAGGTGTACTCTGGGAGTGGTGTGGCACAGGAAATGGATTCAGTAATTCTGCAATTTCATAAATTGTGAACGAGATTTCAAAAATGGTGCCTGTTATTGAAGCATCTGGCCATGGTGATAATTGAAATGAAAACATTTATAGAGTGTTTATTAGATATCCCCATAGCAATGTTGTGTCAAGTAATTTATAACACAGGGCAAACCACAGGGCTTAGTTGCCTAGTCAAACATAAATCTCTCTGTCCGAAACAATTCAGCCCTCAAAAAAAAAACTTAAAAATGCAAGAGGAAAGAAAAATGAAATCACAGGGGATAATACTGGTCTCTACTTTTTAAAAATATTAACCTATTCAGGTTATGTTGGGTTTTTATGTTTCCTAGACTCCCTATTTGTCCTAAAACACTTTAACTAGCTTCTTCTTCCTTCCATCCTTCCTTTCATCTTTCCTTCCCTCTCTCCCTCTGTCTTTCCTTCCTTCCCTCCCTCTCTCCTTCCTTCCTTCATTTCTTCCCTGTCTCCATCTTTTCTTCTTTCCTTCCTTTCTTCCTTATGTTCTTTGTAAATTTTACTGTTTTTATAAATTATCAAAATCATACATGTTTACCATAGGATATTTTTTAGGGTAAGAAAAAAAAAACATAAAATAATTCATCTTTTACCATCCAAAGATAAACCATGGTGAACATTAATTTTTGTCATGGCTAACATTTAGAATATATATATTTTCTAATTAATTTTCTATGCACACATAAAACACTTAAAAATGGAATCTTATTTTACCTACTGTTAGGAATTTGCCAGTGAGCGTCTCCTCATGTCTTCATTAGTCTTCTACACTGTCATTTTAATGACTACATTCTTTATAGTTTAACAGATTCCCTCTTATTGGACATTTGGCTTGGTTCCAATTTTCAGACATTCAAAATAACACTGCAGTGAACATCCTTATAGCTACATTGACATGTACATCTGTGTTTCTTTTTTTCCTTTTATATTAAAGGCTTGAGATACAATTTTTTTAAATTTTAGAATTGTGAGATACATGTTAGGATTTACAACATAAGTAAATTGCATGCAGGTGAGGTTGGGGCTTCTAACGAGTCCTTTCTTCCCCTGGTAGTGTACAGCAATGGTCCAGGGACCAGTTTTGTGGAAGACAATTTTTCCAGGGACCGGGAGGGGAGCAGAGGGAGATGGTTTGGGGATGATTCAAGCACAGAACATTTATTGTGCACTTTATGTCTATTATTATCACATCGTAATATACAATGAAATAATTATATAACTCACCATTTAAAAAAAAAAGAGGTGTGGACAGAAATGGTAAATAAAATAATGAGCGAGCCACATGCAGACTAAAAATAAGTGTTGGATTCTGACTTAAAGCCTGCTACCAGATGCAGCTGTATGATTAAAGCACATCAACTCACTTGCTACTAATAGGGTTTTGATATAAGTCTGCAAGCAATTGATTTATTATGATCTCTTTGCAGTCAAACTTCAATGCTAATGTTAATCTGTATGTGTAGCTGCTCCCCAGCGCTAGCATCACCACCTCGGCTCCACCGCAAATCATCAGGCATTAGATTCTCATAAGGTTTCAGGAAGCAACCTAGATTTCTCAAGTGCACAGTCCACAATAGGGTTTGTGCTCCTATGAGAATCTAATACTGCTGCTGATCGGACAGGAGGCAGAGCTCAGGGGGTAATGCGAGCGATGGGGAGTGGTAAATGCAGATGAAGCTTCACTCACTCTCCTGTCACTCACCTCCTGCTTTGTGACCCGGTTCCTAACAGGTCACAGACCAGTATCAGTCTGTGGTCCAGGGGTTGGGGACCACAGGGTATCCAATGGGTGGTATGTCCCCCTTATTCCCCTCCTCCTTTAGCAGTGCCCAACGTTTATTTCCACCTTTGTGCTCACGTGCCCAATGTTTAGACCCTGCTTATGAGTGAAAACATGATATTCAGTTTTTTTCGTGTCTGTGATAGTTCCCTTAGAATTACAATCTCCAGCTGCATCCATGTTGCTGCAAAGGTGATGATTTTGTTCTTCTTTATGGTTGCATAGTATTCCATCATGTGTGCATATCACATTTTTTCTTTTTTTTTATTTTTTAATTTTAAAGATGTGGGGTACAATTCAGGGTTAGGTATACAAATGTTCATTATGCAGGTACCCTTGTTGATGAGGTGTGCTCCTCCCTTCCCTGGCAGTTTCCCACTACTACTAATCCCTTTCTTATAGTATTACGATAATTGTTCAAGGTCCACTTATGAGTGAGAACATGTGACACTCAGTTCTTTGTTTCTGTGCTAGATCACTCAGTATTATAGACTCTAAGTACCACATTTTCTTTATCCAGTCCACGTTGATGGGTATCTGGGTTGGTTCCATGTTTTTGATATTGTGACTAGTGCTCCAATAAACATAAGTGTGCAGGTGTCTTTTTGGTAGAACAATTCACGTTCCCCTGGGTATATTCCCAGAAGTAGGATTGCTGGATCTTATGGTAGCTCAATGTTTAGTTCTTTGAGAAAATGCCACACTGCTTTCCACAAAGGTTGGACTAGCATCGCATGCCTGCCAACAATGTAGAAGTGCTCCCTTTTCTCTGCAAAAGCTCTAAAATCTGTTGTTTTTTTGACTTTTTAATGATGGCCATCCTGGCCAGTGTGAGGTAGTAGTTCATTGTAGTTTTGATTTGCATTTTTCTGATGATTAGTGATGCTGAGCTTTTTTTCATATGTTTGTTGGCAGCTTGTACATCTTCCTTTGAAAAGTATCTGTTCAAGTCCTTTACACACTTTTTAATGGGGTTATTTGTCTTTATCCTGTCAATTCATTTGAGCTTCTTGTAGATCCTGGATGTTAGGCCTTTGTTGGATGCAAAGCTTGCAAATATTTTTTTCCCATTCTGTGGATTGTCTCTTTACTTTCTTGGTTACTTTTGGTGTGCAAAAACTTTACAGCTTGATAAGGTCCCATCTGTCAATTTTAGATTTTGCAGCATTTGCTTTAGAGGACATGGCCATGAACTCATTGCTTACTCTGATGTCCAGGAGGGTGTTCCCTAAGTTTTCTTCTAAGATTCTTATAGTTTGAGGTTTCACATTGAAGTTCTTGACCCATTTTGAGTTAATTTTTGTGTATGGTGATAGGTAGGGGTCCAGTTTCATTCATTTGCATGTCATTAGCTAGTTTTTCCAGCACCATTTGTTAAATATGGTTTCCTTTCCCCAATGTTTGTTTTGTTGGCTTTGTTGAAGATAAGTTGGTTGAAGGTCTATGGTTTTATTTCTGAATTCTCTGTCTTGTTCATTGGCCTATGTGCCTATTTTTGTGCCAGTACCAAGCTGCCTTGGTTACTGTAGCCTTGCGGTAAAGTTTGAAGTCTAGAAATATGATGTCTCCAGCTTTGTTCTTTTTGCTGAGGATTGCTTTAGCCATTTGAGTTCCTTTTTGCTTCCATATGAATTTCTGTATTATGTTTTCTAGGTCTGTGAAAAATGATGCTGGTAATTTGATAAGGATTGCATTGAATCTGTAGATTGCCTTGGGTAGAATGGACATTTTTACAATATTGATTATTCCAATCCATGAGCATGAAATGTTCTTCCATTTGTTTGTGAATGGGATTGTTTTTTATTTGATTCTCAGCCTGCTTGTTGCTAGTGTATAGAAATGCAATTGGGGCCAGATGTGGTAGTTCATGCCTGTAATCCCAGCACTTTGGGAGGCCGAGATGGGAGGATTGCTTGAGCCCAGGAGTTTGAGACTAGTCTAAGAAACATAGCAAGGTCTCATCTCTCAAAATATCAAAAAATTGGTTGGGTATGGTGGCATGTGCCTGTAGTTCCCACTACTCAGGAAGCTGAGGTGGAAGGATCGCCTAAACCCAAGAGGTTGAGGGTGTGGTGAGCTGTGACTGTGCCACTGTACTCCGGCCTAGGCAACAGAGTGAGAACCCAACTCAAAAAAAAGGCAAGGGGAATGCAACTGGTTTTTGTGCATTGAGTTTTTATTGCAAGACTTTACCAGCATCATTTATCAATGTGAGCAGGTTTTTGACAGATCCTCTAGGGTTTTCTGGTATAGAATAATATTATCTGTGAAATGGGTTAATTTAATTTCTTTTTCTATTTGGATACCCCTAATTTCTTTCTCCTGCCTGATCACTCTGGCTAGGATTTCCAGTACTGTATTGTGCTAAATAGGAGGGGTGATAGTGGGCATACTGTCTTGATCCCATCCTTAGGGGAAATACTTTCAGCTTCTGCCCATTAAGTGTGATATTGGCTGCAGGTTTGTCATAGATGGCAATTACTAACTTGAGGACTGTTCTTTCAATGTCTAGGTGTTTTTATCAAGAAGGAATCCTTCTATGCCTACGTGTTTTTATCAAGAAGGGATGTTGGATTTTATCAAACGCTTTTGCTGCATCGAATGAGATAATCATATGGTTCCTGGTTTTACACCTGATTATGTGATGGATGATGTTTGTTGATTTGCATATGTTGAACCAGCCCTGAATCTTGGGAATGAAGTCCACCAGGTCATGATCCTTGAAAAGTGCTGTTGGACGTTTGTAGTGATCTCTTATCATCTTTTATACTTCTTCAGAGTCAGTTTTAGCATCAACTTTTTCATTTCTTTTTTTTTTTTTGAGTTGGAGTCTCACTCTGTCACCCAGACGAGTGCAGTGGCCACTTCCGGCCACCGCAGCCTCAACCTGCTGGGCTCTGGTGATTCTTCCGCCTCAGACTTCCAAGTAGCTGGAACTACAGCCATGCGCTATCATGCCCGGCTAATTTTTTGATTTATTGTAGAGATGACGTCTCGCCAAGTTGCCCAGGCGGGTCTCGAACCCACGGGCTCAGGCAATCCACTCACCTCAGCCTCCCAAGGCGCCGGATTACAGGCTGAGCCACCGAGCCCGGCTACCTTTTTCATTTCTAATTGTGTTATTTGAATTCCCCCCCCCCCCCCCCGTGCCTTGCAGAACAAGGAGGGGGGATGCCTCCTGGGATGCTTCCTCTGGCTGAGACTGCAGAGGCCCATGTGAAGTGCACAGAGAAGAAAAACTGTGGTTTTCACTCACCCCGTCTGTCTCCAGTGGTATTCTCCCGCTCTGGTATCAGGGCCAACTCCAGAAGTGTCCAGAGCTTAGAACTTCCCGTCCCTCACATCCCCAGGTGACTGTGTGATAGACCTCAGCTTGAGTTTTCACGTTAACCCTCAAAGTCCTAGGTCCACTCCTTCATATAGGTATCTTTGCAGAGAGCTGCAATTATGCAGTGTCTTCAGTTGACCATCTTGACCCCCTCAGAAACAATCTTTAATCTCTGTGATTACATAAGTTCTCATTTTTGTAACACTATTGACAAGTAAGCTTGGTCAAAAGTGTGTATATATATATATATATTATATATATATATATATATATATATATATAAAATTTCAAAGAGTTGCATAACATAGTGCCTACATAGGATATTTTCTCAACAAATGATGGCTATCAACAGCCCCAAGAAAACACAGCTCACTGACATAAAATTGAAATGGCAGTTTTCTTTGGTTGCTATTTATAACCCTCAATATAAACTTTATGAGAGATTTAAATATTTCTGCTATACTATCTCTTAGAATATGGGTTCCAGCCAGGCGTGGTGGTTCACGCCTGCAATCCCAGCACTTTGGGAGGCAAAGGCAAGAGGATTGCCTGAGCCCACGGGTTGGAGACCAGCCTGGGCAACATGGCAAGACCTTATCTCTACAATAAATAAATTTTAAAAAGCTGAGTGTGGTGGCACACACCTGTAGTTCCAGCTACTTGGAAGGCTGAAGCAGAAGGGCCGCCTGAGCCCAACAGGTCAAGGCTGCAATGGCCATGAGCATGCCACTGCACCCTAGCTTGGGTGACAGAGTGAGAATCTGACTCAAAAAATATATATATATGTATATATATATATATGTATATGTGTGTGTGTGTATTCCATTAGTCTAGCACTCATGTGAAAAAAATAAAATATACCTTCATCCCACTTATATCTGAGTGTCCTCCTCATTTTAATATCTCAGAATTAGATAAATTCATCTTAAACAATTCAAAGTAGACATAAAACTTACAGACTAATGGGAACATAACTATGCAAAAAGAACTTGCTGCTGCTCTTTTTAAAAAAAATGTAATACCTTTTGAAACAAAGATCCAATCCTCCTCTCCCAACTCAATAAAAATGTATAAATTGGACTGAAGAATTTCCATATTTATGCTAAATATATCAAAAATATTTTATTTTCACTAGCTGATCATTTTAATTTTAAAAATTAAGTTAAATGCTAATAATAAAAGGGCTAAACTTATTTACCATTTGGTTCAATATCTACAAGAGACTTCTGTCTTTTAGACTTTCCAGTAACCAAGCTTCCAACATGGCAAATTTTCAGTAGGTGTTAGTAGAGGTGTCCTGTATATTGCAGGTTTTCTATGAATGTCTAAAATAATCATCACTTTCAGCACATTACAGATTATCTTGGACAGTATTACAGCTTAGCACTCAACAAAGGACCTGGCATATAGGTTACAACAAGAATGTTATTAAAAAATAAATGAATGAATACATACATACACCAGGTATTGCCTTTACCATCAACATCCAGGACAACTTCTACTTCTCTTTACTTATAATCACCGTTGATTCATAGCTTCTCTTGGTTCCCACGTCTGTAAAATGGAAATAGTAATATTGCCTCATGGAATCACTGTGAGGATTCAGTAATGTGGTCTACGTAAAACACCTAAAACCAAGAACGGCATCTGATAAGCCCTCAGCAAATATTAGCTGTTTCCATTAACAGTAGCATAATCATCATGATTATCTTCACCATCATCACCATCACCATCATCATCATCATCATCATCATCCTTGAATACAAATGCCATATGCCCTGCTCTTTTTTTAAACAGACATGAGTCTTATTTTCCCCTTAAGAAGATTATTTTACTACAGTCGGATTTCTAATACATTCCCCACCCAAGGGTACCATGTGGAAAAGAGTCAGGCAGTGAGAGCTGAGGGAAAAAGGGAGCCCGTTAATTTGGGAAAAGCAAGATGTTCCAGAAAACCTTGGCCTGGTATATGAGAAAAATGGACTTAGCAATTACAGTTGTTATGAAACTTGTGTTTTATGAAGCCAGAGGCTGGAACTGTACAATAAAACAACTTTGAAATATCAAAAGATCACTTTGGGTGGCCTGCCAGTGGATTATAGACATGACTTTTATATTGAGAGGAAGTGTCTGGCATGGAATCAGAGGAACTATACGGTTTGAGCAGCAGGATATCAGTAGCTAGTTTGGGGCTTAAATAAAAAATCAAAGTGGCAAATCAGTGCAGTATAAGCAAAACCTAAGAGATTTGTTTTGTACAGTGTAAAGGAAGAATGGATGCTGTAAACATCAAACTCTGGAGGAAAAAGCTGAGGATTTTTCTTTTACCATTTCTGTCAGTGCCCTGAAACTTTTCATAGACTTAATTGATTTTTAGAAAGACATTTAACATTACAATCTGAATGGAAGAATCTTTTGAGATAATTTAAGAGCAAATTCATCATAAAAGTTCATTTTTCTTTTTCTTTTTTTTTTTTTTTTGAGTTGGAGTCTCTATCGCCTAGGCTGGAGTGCGGTGACACACTCACAGCCACCGCAGCCTCAACCTGCTGGACTCGGGCAATCCTTCTGCTTCAGCCTTCTGAATAGCTGGAACTACAGGTGTGCACCACTATGCCCAGCTAATTTTTTTAATTTATTGTAGAGACGAGGTCTCACCATGTTGCCCAGGCTGGTCTCAAACCAGTGGGCTCAGGTAATCCTCTCGCCTCCACCTCCCAAACTGCTGAGATTACAGGCATGAGCCACTGTGCCCAGCTAAAAGTTCATTTATCTTATTACTTAGGCAAGAATTTAAAAATTGCAAGTTGGAGAGACACAAGGCAGAGCCCGGGCGGGGTGGGGGCGATCTCTCCAATTTCCTAACATAAATGGAGGAGAATTGTTGAAGTTGTTTTCGTTGAAAACCACACCTACAAAAGCTAATGGGAGCATGGTTTTGCTGTGTCTGTCAACCACTGATGGTTGATGAGCGGCTAGTCTTATAAACGCTACCAGTCCAAAGTGGAAACAAAAGCATGTACAAGTTTTAGTCTATAATTGGTCAGAAAGACTACTTACTGCTTCCAGAACTCAGCTGCGTGCCACTCTTTCTCTTCAAGACGGATCACTGATCCACATGCAGTTCAAGTTCTAAATTCATTTTAGTAGCAACCATAGCAATTTCTCATCCACTAGAATGCAACATACACAAAATATACAAGGCGGCAAAATGGAGTTATGTTTTAGGATGTTTAGGAGCCAAGTCTTCTATTAAAGCAGGTAAATTATGAAATAGTAGAGAATGCCAGTGCTAAAACTGAACACAAACAAGCCATCATTTTTCCCTGAAAACTTTCAAAATGATTTGCCAGTGAGTTACTCCGAGCTAACAAAGAAGAGATTTCTGGGCATTGTAAATGATGTTGCTATATCTGCAGAAAGCCATCTTCAAGAAATGGACTGCCATAGTATTAACATACTTTAAATGTGTATGATTGGAGTCTGAGCCACCTGCGGGGTTAAAAAATAGAAGGCTTCTCTATGTTACAGTCTTTTATGCTGCAGTGTCCTACAAACAGAACCTGGTGCCTGCAGATCCTGCCATTGGCCTTCCAGTTGTTCTAGAGAGAACAGCTGAATGATGCCTTGATTGCAACTAATTATCCCCACTCAAGCCAGTGTATTTATACATATCCAACCCAGACTCCTCCATCAGTGCTGAAATTCTCTTACTAAACACAGATTGATCTTGCTGTCACCAACCTTATCTCCTTCAATCAATCCTTCACAGTACCATCAGGAGATACCGTTCTAAAACAAATCCGATATCAGTAACCTGTTTTAAAAATCATCAGTGGAAAACCTGTTTCCTCCTGGATTAAGTCCAAAAGCCTTACAATAACTTTTTTTTTTTTTTTTAGGTGGAGTCTCACTCTGTCACCCAGGCTGGAGTGCAGTGGTACACTCACAGTCACCCCAGCATCAACCTGCTAGGTGCCGGTGATCCTTCCGCCTCGGCCTTCCAAGAAGCCAAAACTACAGATGCATGCTACCACACCTGGCTAATTTTTTAAATGTATTGTAGAGACAAGGTCTCGACAAGTTGCCTGGGCTGGTCTCAAACCCACGGGCTCAGGCAATCCACTTGCCTCAGCCTCCCAAAGTGCTGGGATTACAGGCTGAGTTACTGATCCCGGCCACAATAACCATTTTTTTAAAAACTGCATGCTGGACATTTTGTAAACCTTCCATTTGATAGTGAACCATTATAATTTTTTAAGTTATTAATATTAAAGATTTTTTAATCCTTTTGCGGGTGGCCGCGAGCGTGGAGAGGGCGCTATGAAGGCCTCGGGCACACTGCGGGAGTACAAGGTGGTGGGGCGCTGCCTGCCCATCCCCAAGTGCCACACGCCCCCGCTGTACCGCATGCGTATCTTCGCCCCCAACCACGTGGTCGCCAAGTCCCGCTTCTGGTAGTTTGTGTCCCAGCTGAAGAAGATGAAGAAGTCCTCGGGGGAGATCGTCTACTGCGGCCAGGTGTTCGAGAAGTCCCCGCTGCGAGTGAAGAACTTCGGCATCTGGCTGCGCTATGACTCGCGCAGCGGCACCCACAACATGTACCGCGAGTACCGCGACCTGACCACTGCGGGTGCCGTCACCCAGTGCTACCGAGACATGGGTGCACGGCACCGTGCCGTGCCCACTCCATTCAGATCATGAAGGTAGAGGAGATTGCAGCCAGCAAGTGCCGCCGGCCAGCGGTCAAGCAGTTCCATGACTCCAAGATCAAGTTCCCGCTGCCCCACCGTGTCCTGCGTCGCCAGCACAAGCCGCGCTTCACCACCAAGAGGCCCAACACCCTTCTTCTAGGGCCTCCCGGCCCCCAGTAAACCCCAGAACACGGGAAAAAAAAAAAAAAAGATTTTTTAAAATTTTCCCTTAAATAGTAGCTTTTCTTCTATTGAGTAAGTGATATCAATTTTTCCTGAGTAGAGCAGACACACACTAGAGCAGTGTTTTTCAACCAAGGACATCTGTCCTCTAGGGGATGGACATTTGGCAAAGTCTGGAGACATTTTTGATGGTCACACTGGAATGGGGTAATTGGCATCTACTGTGTGGGGGCATTGGACACTAAACATTACACAGTGCCATGGGAGAGCCCCCCACAACAAGGAAATATCTGACCCCAAAATTTGAATAGTGCCAACGTGAAGAAAACCTGCAATAAAACAATTTAAAATACTGCTCAGTTATAACCACGAAATTGGGATTTAGAGTCTTATACTATAGGAGTGGACCTCAGAAACTGATGGATGGGTGGTTCTGGGAATTGATCTTCACTTTGTTTAGGATTACAGTGAACAATAAAAAAGAAGATGGTACTATACTGCACCAATATATATATGGGACAGCTGGCAGGCCAGAGTCTTCAGAAGGGTCAGGCAGAGCAAAGAGTCAGGAGGTATTAAAAAAAATTAGAATGGCAAAGGAGAGTCTCATGACTGGCGACTACTCACTCAGCACAGGTAATATCATTCATTGCTGTATCCCTGTGAAGAACTTGGGAGACCTGAGAAGACAGCTTTCAAAGAGCAGTCAATGACAAATTCTGCTCCAGCTAATAGTCTGTTTCTATGTCCTTGGCCATTTAAGATTCTCACATCTTCCAACTTCATCTGTTGGCATTTCCATTAATCATCATCCCTTTAGGACACAGACACACTAGTGAAACAATGATCTTGGGATCCAGACTGAATTGAGCAAAAAAAAGAAATTCTAAAAATCTCCCTTTAACATATCAGAAGTAGGCACTGTGGTTCATGCCTGTAATCCCAACACTTTGGGTGGCCGAGGCGAGAGGATTGCTTAAGCCCAGAAGTTCAAGACCAACCTAGGAAATACAGTAAGACTTCTCTAAAAAAAAAATTTTTTTTAATTAACCTGGTGTGGTGGCGCATGCCTGTAGTCCCAGATACTTGGAAAGTTGAGGCAGGAGGATTGCCTTAGCTCAGGAGGTCAAGGCTGTAGTGAGCTATGATCTTGCCACCGTACTCCAGTCTGGGCAACAAAATGAGACCCCCAATTCAGTGTGTGAGTGTGTGTGTGTGAGTGTGTGTGTGTGTGTGTGTGTGTGTGTGTGTGTAGTAAAGCTTTAAGGTCCAAATATCCTTTTTTTTTTTTTCACAGGCCAGAGGAACCTGAAATCAGGACATGACTTAAGGAAATTTCCCAACTTCCCAGACAGAAGGTGGAGAGTGTTTGCATGGTAAGGAGCCTAGAGGAAATATAGACAAAGAAGAAAGGAGGTCAGGCAAAGGGTACTGACTTGTACAGGGTTAAGAGCCAGGGTGGGGCTGCATGACAGGCAGTAAAAACGCCAGAGAGCATGAGGGAGGAGCTGGAAGCCTCAGGGATTTGGGACTAACTTTCCATTTGTACTTCTGGAAGGAGATTGGTTCGTAGACTGCCTCTGATAAATGTGCAGTGGTGAAGAAAACAGAATCATGGCACGTTTTTGGCAAATAGGTGACCTGGAGGAGTCCAGATGTTTCTACATGTACCTAGTGAGGAATACAAAAGATAGCTATTAAGTTGAAGGTCAGCAGTCCAATGAGAGGTGACTTTATATAGAGGCTGGGGTGGTCAACCAGACCTTGAGTTCAGAGGCAGGTTGTAGCTGAGACTCAGGGGACAGTAAGAGGGCCCACATCAACATGAGAAGAGAGAAATCCAGCCAAGAGAATAAGATAAAAGTCTTACCATTTCTGAAATTCATCAGCAGTTGCCACGTGGGACCAAGCACATCTTCATGAGGGCAGCAAAGATCTAGAGGGGCCAGCCTTGTGGTCCAGCAGGCCAGGCCCTAGTCCATGACAATATATGAAATATGTATACACAGGTACCAGCTGAGGAGAAAGAGGAGGAAGGGCAACCCTCTGAGAAGAGCAGAACTAAAGTTCTATTCAAATATGGGAGCAGGCCGGACTCAGTGGCTCAGCCTGTAATCCCAGCACTTTGGGAGGCCGAGGCAAGTGGATTGCCTGAGCCTGCGGGTTCGAGACCAGCCTGGGCAACTTGGCAAGACCTCATCTCTACAATAAATCAAAAATTAGCCAGGTGTGGCAGCGCACACCTGTAGTTCTGGCTACTTGAAAGCCTGAGGGGGAAGGAACACCGGAGCCCAGGTGGTCGACGCTGGGGTAGCAGTGAGCGTGCCACTGCACTCTAGCCAGGGCGACAGAGTGAGACTCCAACTCAAAAAAAAAATGTGGGAGCAAAGTTAAGAGAATGGACACTCATGGAGTTGAAATAAGTTATGGGAAATAGAGAAGCTATAATTTTTTTGCATATCTAAATTGTAGTATTTAAAATGTTGGTGCTAGCCGGCTCGGTGGCTCAGCCTGTAATCCCACGCCTTTGGGAGGCTGAGGTGAGTGGATTGCCTGAGCCCACGGGTTCGAGACCTACCTGGGCAACTTGGCGAGACCTCATCTCTACAATAAATAAATAAAAAAATCAGCTGGGTGTGGTAGCGCGCACCTGTAATTCCGGCTACTCGGAAGGCTGAGGTGGAAGGATCGCCGGAGCCCAGCAGGTCGAGGCTGCGGTGGCCAGGAGCGGCCACTGAACTCCAGTCTAGGCGACAGTGAGACTCCAACTCAAAAATAAAAAAAAATAAAATAAAATAAAATAAAATGTTGGTGCTTATTTCAGTAGGAAACTCCTACTTACAAAGTGTCATTATGAGACAACTAAAGTACAAAAAGATAACTCATTCAAGGTCACAGAGCCGTAAGTGGGCAAGCCCTGGCTCCAAAGACCATGACCTTTCCACTATGCCTCCCCTTATCGTGGCATTCCAGCACACCCTAAATTCCCAACCTCACACACCATTATCTCATACTCTCTTTGTTTCAGTGGCAGATTATTTCCCAAACATGCATGCTTTTTTCTCCTTCATGGCTTTCCTGCTGCTTCAATGCATTTCCAAGCCACTGTTTTCTCTCTCCAAATTGATTTTCTCTTCCACCCTGCTTAGCACCTTGGAGTAGGCTGGAACTCTCTTCTTTTGGTAGCAAAAGGCAGGAAATACTGAAGAGTAAGTTGATAAAATGTAGTTATCCAGGCCAACTGCCAGAAAAAGAGCACAATTGTTTCTCCCAGTCTGGTTTTCCTCTGGGCAGAGAGGCTGCCAGGTTCAACAGGCAAGGCAGCTTGGGTTTACAACCACCTACTTGATTGTCATTGGCTGCACCTGGTGGAGTCACGCCCATAATAAGTTCTCAAGCTCAGAGGCTTGGTTCAACCATTCTGTTGACAGTTCCACCAGCCCCTTCATGTTCTATCCTTGTTCCTTTGGCACACAACCTTCCTTAATTACTCCCCAACTTCACTCCACAATGACACTAGCCAGGCCACCCATAATTCCTGTTTATCATATTTGCATGTGGCTTTTCTCATCATCATGTCATTAGCATGAGATGAAAACCCCTCTACCCAACACAATCAGAAATGCTTCAACAAATCCTCTGCTGTACTTGGTTTATCTCCAACTGGCTCCTCTAACTTCTGTGGTTCCAAGAATCTAAACATCCTGCAACCTCTTCCCTTATTGATCCTTACCAAGGTCTTCCTATAACTACAGTTCAATTCATGTTTTCCTAAAGCCAGTTACTTAGTACAACACTTTCCAATAGAACTTTCTAAGGTGGTAGAATAGTCTATATCCTGAGCTATCCAACAAGGTACCCACTCGCTGCATGGGACTATTGAATCCTTAAGATGTGGCTAGTGTTACTGAGAAAGTGAAATTTTATTCTATTTTAACTAATTTAAATGTAAATATAAATTGCTGTATGAGACTGGTGGTTATCATGCTAGACAATGACAGGGTTAGAACATTCTATTTCAAACAATGCAGAATATTTCTTTTCTTTTCTTTTCTTGTGTGTGTGTGTGTGTGTGTGTGTGTGTGTGTGTGTGTGTTGGAGTCTCACTCTGTCTCCCAGACTGGAGTGTAGTGGCACACTCACGGCCACCACAACCTCAACCAGCTGGGCTCAGGCAATCCTTCTGCCTCAGTCTTCCAAGTAGCTGGAACTACAGGTGCATGCTACCATGCCTGGCTAATTTTTTGATTTATTGTAGAGACGAGGACTCGCCAAGTTGCCCTGGGCTCAGGTAAACCTCTTGCCTCGGCCTCCCAAAGTGCTGGGATTACAGGCTTGAGCCACAGTGCCTGGCAAAATATTTCTAAGCATACTTTCCAGGCATACATGATATATTTTATACCCACTAACCAAATTCAAATATACTTAATACTTAACCTAAAATATTTTCCTTCCTCCAGTGCAGATTTCCCTTTTGTTCAATTAAAGCTATCAGCTATTACAACCAAGCCAAAAATTACTCCCTCAGGAAAGCTCTCTCTGTCATCTTTATAGAGTCATCACTTTTTCCAAGACTCACATTTTATTTCTTTATTTATCATAGACCCCATCATAATGTATTCATTATTTACATGCTGATCTCCCCTCCTGTTAGAATGTGATCTCTCTGAAGGAGAGAGGGAACTCTTTTACCCAACTTTGGTTCACCAACATCTAATGCAAGAGAGGACATAGTAGTTATCCAATCGTTGGATGAATAAATGAATGAAATATATCAAACAAAAACTGGTAGAAAGATTACAACTACTTCTTTTTTTTTTTTTTTTTGAGTCAGGTTCTCACTCTTCACCTAGACTAGAGTGCAGTGGAACAATCATGGCTCACTGCAACCTACATCTCCTGGGCTTGGGTAATCCTCCCACCTCAGCCTCTCGAGTAGCTGGGACTACAGGTGTGCATCACCATGCCTGGCTAACTTTTTTATTTTTTGTAGAGATGAACTCTCACTATGTTGCCTAGGCTGATCTTGAACTCCTGGGCTCAAGCAATCCTCCTGCCTCAGTCTCCCAAAGTGCTGAGATAACAGGCGTTAGCCACCATGCCCAGCCAGAACTATTTTCATTTAAAGGAGTGTCAAAAGGGTAAAATCTAGCTGGGGCAGAGATATTAAATGTATCATCTTTTTAAAAAAAATTTTAAAAATGGAAATCACTGTGATGAGACTGCCGTAGAGGCCAGCATTAAAGACAGTATTTGAGTTGTCAGTTAGCAAATGTTGGTAATAGGTGGGAGACAACATGCCTGGCAGAACAGTTCTCACCACAGTTGTCTTCTGTCACACACCAACCAAGGATGTGTTTCTGCAGAATTCTGAGTCACAATTATTACACTGAGTGTTGCTGTCACTCTAGCCCCCACCAATCTCTTTTCCAAACCACTTCTTTGTTTTCATTAAAAATGTCAATGATGGTCAGGTGTGGTGGCTCACACCTATAATCCCAGCACTTTGGGAGGTTGAGGCTAGAGGATTGCCTGAGCCCGCGGGTTCAAAATCAGCCTGGGCAACATGGCAAGACCTCATCTCCACAATAAACCAAAAGATCAGCTGAGTGTGGCGGCACACACCTGTAGTTCCAGCTACTTGGAGGGCTGAGGTGGAGGGATCACTTGAGCCCAGCAGTTCAAGACTGCGGTGGCAGTGAGCAGTGTGCCACTGCATTCTAGCCTGGGCGACAAAGCGAGACTCTCACTAAAAAAAAAAATGCCAATGATATTGGGGCATGACTGAAATCCACTGTTGAACAAACTCCTTATCATGGCCGACAGGCCCCTGAGTGATCTGACATCCTACCCAACTCTCCAGCTCCATCTCAGACAGTACTCCTTTCTCCAGCCACACTGGCCTTTCCTCTGGGCCCCATGGTCTCTACCAAGTTCCTTCTAGCCTCAGAGCCCTTTTAGCTCATGCACCTTGGAACTCTCTTTCCTCTTTCTTTGCCTAATTAATGCCAATTCATCCATTAGCTCTCAGCTCAGGCATCATTTAATAGGGGAAGACATTTCTGAAATCAGGACAAGGACAGATCCTCCTTTTATAAACAATATGTACCTCTCCATATTACTCACCACAGATGGCTTTATCTATATTTGTAAGTATTTGTTACATGTCTGTCTCTACCCCAAATGTTTAGTTCTGCATGGACCTAAGCTATGTTTACTTTTACTCACCATGTGACGCCCTGGTCCTTAGCACTCTCTCTGGGACAAAGTGAGCATTCAATAAACACCTGTCGCCGGGCTTGGTGGCTCAGCCTGTAATCCCACGCTTTGGGAGGCTGAGGTGAGTGGATTGCCTGAGCCCGCAGGTTCGAGACCCGCCTGGGCAACTTGGCGTGACCTCATCTCTACAATAAATTTTAAAAAAAAAACTAGCCGGGCGTGGTAGCGTGCACCTGTAGTTCCAGCTACTTGGAAGGCTGAGGCGGAAGGATCGCCGGAGCCAGCAGGTCAAGGCTGCGGTGGCCGGGAGCGTGCCACTGCACTCCAGTCTGGGCGACAGAGTGAGACTTCAACTCAAGAAAAACAAAAAATAAAAATAAATAAACACCTGTTGGATAAATGAAAAAAATGAATGAATGGTTGGTACAAATAATTTCCCTAAAGAGTATAGGTCCAGCAACTAGATATTATTAGAGATCACAACTCATAGTACTTAAAGATCATAAGAATTAGGTTCCTAGTAAAGAAGAAACACATCAATCATGGCCTGACTTCTTTGTAGCAATAATAATCATAATAATGACTCTCAAACAAGGAATAAGGCACTGAAATCACTTAACAGATTCTGTCTCATTCTGGGTAGTGACCCACGTAGAGGGCACTAAGTCAGTCCAGCACACTCCCATCTGCAATGACCAGTCAGATGCTTCCAGAGGTAATTAGAAATACTGATGTCAAAATATCCAGAGATTATCTGGATACACTTCAGGGGTCAAGGATATGGACTTTTTAGCTTAAATGTGTACTGATCGCTGACAAGTCAAGAGAAATGGAGATTTCACTTTTCATATTTTGTGTCTGGTTTTGGAGTTACTATATACTTTCTAAATATACATTAAAGCACATTGATGATAAACGAATAGTCACTTACTTGTTTATTCAACAATCATTTTGTAACTGGCTAATATGTGCCCGGCACTGGTAGAAACACCAACACAATATCTCAGGGAGACTACATTCTAGTGGATGATAGCAACTGATATTTGCTGAGTGGCCACTCTTATACCAGAGACACTGTGCTAAGAGTTTGACAAGCATTATACCATTGTAATGCTCACAAAAATCATATAAGGCAGTACAATTGGACCGTTTTTGTTTGGGGACTATGCAAGATTTATACCTTTTTTTTTTTTTTTTTGAGTTGGAGTCTCACTCTGCTGTCCAGACTGGAGTGCAGTGGCATGCTCACGGCCACCACAGCCTCAACATGCTGGGCTCAGGCGATCTTTCCACCTTAGCCTTCCAAGTAGCTGGAATTACAGGTGCATGGCACAATACCCGGTTACTTTTTAAAATTTATTGTAGAGATAAAGTCTTGCCAAGTTGCCCAGGCTGGTCTTGAACCCGTGGGCTCAGGCAATCCTCTCACCTTGGTTTCCCAAGGTGCTGGGATTATGGGAGTGAGCCACCGCACCCGGCCAGGATTTATACTTTTTTATTTTTATTTTTTTAGGTATGAGGCCTTGCTATATTGCCCAGGCTGATCTTGAACTCCTGAGGTTCAGCAATCCCCCCACTTCTGCCTCTCAAACTGCTGGGATTATAGGTGTGAGCCATCACACCTGGCCTGGATTCACAATTCTTAAAGTTTTATTAGTATTTATTTTTTATTTTTATTTTTGAGTTGGAGGCTCACTTTGTCACCCAGGCTGGAGTGCAGTGACACACTCACGGCCACTGCAGCCTTGACTTGCTGGGCTCAGGTGATCCTTCCGCCTCAGCCTTCCAAGTAGCTGGAACTACAGGCACACGCCACCACGCCTGGCTGATTTTTTTTATTTATTGTAGAGACGAGGTCTCACCAAGTTGCCCAGGCTGGTCTCTAACCCCCAGGCTCAGGCAATTCTCTTGCCTCGGCCTTCCAAAGTGCTGGGATTACAGGCTTGAGCTACCAGGCCCAGCCTGGATTCATAATTCTTAACAGCTAATATCTCTCTGATAAATTATTCTTCCCACATGACACTCTCTAATGCGGAATGCTAGACAAAGGCTCCACCCTCCCTAGCCAGATGTCAAGATGTAACCAGCGAGGCCAAGCAAGGGCTCCTTCCCTGAATCTGGATATTGTGCAGAGGGACAATGAGACTGAAAACGGTTAATGCTCCGTTCCATGTTCATGCCAGGAGACCACTTGAGTCTTCCTTCCTCCTAACATCCTATGCTGCCCTCAAACCTATGTGTCCCTAATATTCTTCCAAAAGGCATTTTTGCTATTGAGGCAGTTTCTGTTGCTTGCCACTCAAGAAAAATTAATTGTCTCCGAAAAGATGGCAAAACAGGTTGAGAAACAAGATCATACAGCTAGAAAATGGTAGTTAGATTAGTCAGTTGCAGTCTGACTTCAGAGCTCTCCTCACTCCTGAGGAGTGCCGTGGTTCATAGGGTGAATGCTCATGAGTGCCGTGGCTCAAAGGGTGAATTCCAATAGGTTCTGTGCTATCCCACTTTGATCAAGGTTTTATTAATGTTCCACTACCAGCACAAAATGTGTCCATGCTTCTCACTTTTTTTTTTTTCTTTCTTTTTTTTTCGAGTTGGAGTCTCATTCTGTCACCCAGGCTGGAGTGCAGCTGCATGCTCACGGCTACCACAACCTTGACCTGCTAGGCTCAGGCGATCCTTCTGCTTCAGCCTTCCAAGTAGATGGGACTACAAGCCTGCACCACCACACTCGGCTAATTTTTTAAAATGTATTTATTTTAGAGACAAGGTCTCACCAAGTTGCCCAAGCTAGTTTTGAATCTCTGGGCTCAGGAAGTCCTTCTCGCCTCCACCTTCCAAAGTGCTGGGATTACAGGCGTGAGCCACTGCACCCAGTCCCCACTCTTTATTTGCAGAATCTCTTGGAGCAGAAACATAAGAGTAAGTGAGTAGAGGTTTAAGAGTAGAACCAGTCAGAGTCTCTAGGGCACATACAACTATCAGTTCAAGCTGAACACAGTAGCCGATGGGCTGGCCACTGACAGTTAATGGTTTTCCCTGGATAGTGCCCCAAATATGACCTTGGAACTGAGCTGGCTTCCAGTTTGAATAATGCCCCCACCTCCTCGCTCCTCTTTCCTAGCCAGAGGCTTATCTAGTTGTGGGGAGTAGAAACACTTACCCGACAAGCATACATCTAAAATCTTTGGGCCAGAAGCCTCTTTCACTGAGTCTTAAAGTCTCTGCTGTCACTTCCAAAGTGAATGACTCACTCAATCCCGGGGGAAGACAACGGCCCCCAGGGAACAAGTGAGACAGCACAAGGGAAGGGACGCCACCCAGTTGGAATTATCATTGTGGCCCATGACCTTGTGCCCCAAAGGAACCCTGTAATAAATGTTCCTTGTAAACTCACGAGAGAATAAAATGTGCACACATACCTTCTTGGAGTTCAGTGAAGAATCCACGAGAGTTTCTTTGACTGTGTTGGTTATGGATTTCTCACACATACAATAACAAGTTTCTGACTTTCCTGCCACATATGCTTGTGCCATGTGTTGCTGTATCTCTGACAGTTGGTGACATTTCCTTTGCAGTCAGCAAGATTCGTACAGAGGCTGTGTGTCCAATGAAGAAATTAACATCCTGAATCCCTGTATTTGCTATCACTCATCATTTGTGTTTTTATCCAAAAAATACTCACTAAACACCTACTGTGTGTTCAGCCCCAGCAAACAGATAAATCTGAAGCAGTCACTTGCAACCTACAAGTTCCTCAAGGAGATAATACATGTATCTAAGTAACTCTATCACCCAGTGATACTATTAATTCGAACAATTGCAATTAGCATTTATTTGAGGACTTACATTATGTCACGGACTGTTCTAAATATTTTGTTTGTTCGTTTTTGGTTTTGTTTTTGGTGTTTTTTTGGGTTTTTTTTTGAGTCGGAATCTCACTCTGTCACCCAGGCTGGAGTGCAGTGGCCACCGCCACAGCCTCAACCTTCTGGGCTCAGGAGATCCTTCCACCTCAGTCTTCCAAGTAGCCGGAACTACAGGCATATGCTACCATGCCCGGCTAATTTTTTGATTTATTGTAGAGATGAGGTCTCGCCAACTTTCCCAGGCTGGTTTCGAACCCATGGGCTCAGGCAATCCTCTCACCTCGGCCTCCCAAAGTGCTGGGATTATAGGTGTGAGCCATCATGCCCAGCCTTGTTCTAAATATTTTAAGTGAAATATCTCCTCTATCTAATCCTTGTGGGAGCTCTGTTATTACATTCATTTTACAGATAAGGATGAAGAGTTATATACTCCCAAGATCACACCAGCACCAGAAGAATGGGGAAAACCACTTCTGGATTCCAGGAGAGATATGTTAGTGCCACAGAGAGGTGCCAGGAAGGTTGGGAGTAGAGGCAGTGTGTGCGCTCGTCCAGTTACTGTTCAGTCTGTTAAGCTGATGTCAAGAACATGTGAGTGTGCCTCTTTTATGAGTCTCACCCTCAAGAATCATTGTTAACCTACATCCTTCATCTGAGAGTTGCTCATGAATCGGCTGGTACTGATAACAGACAGAACATGAAGACCTAAGGCTTAAATCGATCTCTCTTCAAAGCTTAAAAGAGTTTATTCTATTGGTCTGCTGTGTTTGAGGTCTGAACATTCAGTAAATTGATTAAACCAGGGGAAAAAATTTCCACAGAGTCAAAAGATCAATTGAAGAAACTGATACCTTGATGAATTTACCTATTGGCCCAAAAGCCATTATACAATCAGAATTTTTCAACTGGGTGAGATCTTAGACTTAAACTAATCTATCACTTTCAATTTAAAAGTGAAAGAATAAAGGTACACACTGGGAAGAAAGACTTCTCCAAGGGCACACATTGTATTTGTGTAAAAGCCAGGACTGACACCCTTACCTTCCAGTTCCTAATCCAGTATCCTTTCACATATTATTGAGGTATAATAAAATACACTAAATCACATGTTTGAAGTGGACAATCTGATCTGTTTTGACATATGTTTTCCCCTATAAACCGTCACCAAATAGAGGAAAATATTTCCATTGTCCCCAAAAGCCTTTATGCCTTTTATTTCGCCCTGAACCTCCATTCCTAAGCAGGCACTGATCTGCTTTTAATCACTCTAAATTTGCATTTTTGACAACTTTATATAAATGGAATTAATACATTTATGTTGTATGTACTACTCTTTCTGGCTGGCTTCTTTCACTCACATGATTTTAAGATCCATTTGTGTGGTGTGTATCCATAGTTTATTTTATGAATATAACACAGTCTGTACAACCATTCATCCACTAATGGGCTTGTGTTGTTTCCAGAGTCAAGCTACTATAAATAAACCCATGATAAGCATTCCTGCACATGGTTGTGTGAGTATAGGTGGGTATAGGCCTTCATTTCTCTTGAGTAAATACCTAGGAACAGGCTGGATCATATAGTAGATGTATGTTTATCTTCAGAGAAGAAACTGCCAAATTGTTTTCTAAAACTGCTGTTCCATTTTATATTCCCAATAGCAGCATATGCGAGTTCTAGTTGCTCCAATACTCCCCAACATTTAGTAC
>CAUYQG010087305.1:0-47505 GCA_963574415.1 Tarsius wallacei
GTGTCTGTAGTTCCAGCTACTAGGAGGGCTGAGGTGGAAGGATCGCCAGAGCCCAGCAGGTCGATGCGGGGTGGCCATGAGCATGGGTGCCACTGCAGTCCAGCCTGGGCAAAGGAGTGAGACTCCAACTCAAAAAAAAAAATAAATGAAAAGCTCAACACCAGAAACTAGGAATAGTGCAGTGGTCCATAGAGTGTGGCAGATATTTATATTTGTAGAAGGAATCATAAAAATAGATTAGAACTATTTTATATAATTATAAAGTTATACAATTATAACATGCTACTTAAATAGGTACCTAACTATTGCTATGAGTAATGGGGAAAATGTAGTTCTATCTAAACAAAAATATATTAACTTCTGGATAAGTAACAGACCTAGAACCACGCTACTGGTATGCCTCTACTTGTGGATGGAGAGAAAGAAAAAATACATAAATGACTGGCCACTTCTATGAGAGCTAAATTGATCATTCATGGAAAGCAGAAAAAAATGGCCCACATTTTCTGTGATCTAGAGACTGATGTTGTTTATAAATAAACTTCCTCACCGACATGCTGGTGGTCTTGATTCTGTTTTCTACTAATGTCCTTAAAAGCATTGTAAGCTTTTTGTGCCAGCTTTTTTTTTTTTTTTTGGTTATAATTCTATTTTATTATTAGTTGTTGTTAATCTCTGTGCCTGTTATTTATTTTTTGATTTTAATTTTTTTATTTTAAATAGGTGGGGTTAGGTATAAAATGTTCACTATGTAGGTACCCTTGTTGATGCGGTGTGCCTCCAAGGTAATTTTCTATTTCAAATACTTTCTGGTATAAAACTATAAATATTTATCATTTTTTGTAGAATGATCTATTTTTATTATGTTAGTCCTGCTTATACTAGCAGCCATTTAAAAACTATTAAAATCAATGTTTGAAGGTTCTAGTCAAAAAAGAAAATACTGTATATAGTACAGGAGCTATACATAAAAGGAATAATAAATTAACTAGGAAATTAATAGCATCTATAAAATTTTTGTTGTATAAACACAAATTAGAGCTTAGACTTTTTAAATTAGATCATACAGAATCATCTAATTCTACCATTTTTTATGAGACTTTTCCCCCCTAGAAAACAGTAAAGAGAGGATAAAGTTTTTGAAATTGGAATAATTTTAACTGATATGTATTTTTCAGTTCTCGTCCTACTCCAAGAACTAGTACTGCAGTGGGATTAAGTCCTGGTGAGAATGTGACTCAGAATTCACCACAGAAGACTTCTCCTTTGACCAAGGTGAGCAGAGATGGGAAACCTTTTTTCTACATAAGAGTATAGAGGCTGAAAAGAATATCTGTAAGTTGATATATGAGTTATGTTTATAATTACAAAATTTACAATAAAGAAATCTCCCCATATCATCATTGATTTATTTTAATTTTAATTTTTTTGAGTTGGATTCTCACTGTGTTGCCCAGGCTGGAGTGCAGTGGCATGCTCATGGCCACCCCAGTGTCGATCTGCTGGGCTCTGGTGATTCATCCACCTCAGCCTTCCAAGTAACCAGAACTACAGGTATGCACTATTATGCCCGGCTAATTTTTTTTTTTTTTGAGTTGGAGTTTCATTCTGCTGCCCATGCTGGAGTGCACTGGCACTGTCATGGCTACCCCGTCATTGACCTGCTGGGCTTCAGTGATCCTTCCGCCTTAGCCTTCCAAGTAGCCAGAACTACCAGGTGTGCACTACCATACCCAGCTAATTTTTTGATTTTATTGTAGAGACCAGTCAGGTCTCGACAAGGTGCCTGGGCTGGTCTTGAACCTGTGGACTCAGGCAATCCACTTGCCTCAGCCTCCCAAAGTACTGGGATTATAGTCTGAGCCACCAAGCCCGGCCTAATTTTTTGATTCATTGTAGAGATGAGGTCTCACCATGTTGCCCAGGTTGGTCTCAAACCTGCGGGCTCAGGCAATCCTCTTGCCTTGGCCTCCCAAAGTGCTGGGGAATTTTTTTTTTCTAGTAAATACTCTGAGTTACTTCATATTTTTCGAGTTACTTACTTCATAGTTAGTTTTTTGGTAGCAGCTTTGTTGAGATATAATGAGCATACCATCCAATTCACCCATTTAAAGTGTATATTTCAGGGGCTTCTAGCACATTCAGAGTTGTGCAGCTATCACCACAACCAGTTTTAGAATTCTCTCATCATCCCACAAAGAAATTGTATTCAGTTGTCACCTCCCACTCATGGCCCCTCTGTTCTTTCCCACACTTGTGCTAGGCAACCACTGATAAGCTTTTGGTCTTTATAAATTTGCCTGTTCTAGACATTTAATAGAAATGGAATTGTACTTTTTTTTTTTTTTAACAGAATAGTGTTTTTTCTTTAAAAGGAATCTATCGGATAGATTCCTTTTTATTGCCAAATAATATTCTGTTGTATATACATCTTCTTTTCCAGTCACCAGGTGATGAACATTTGGGTTGGTTCTCTCTTTTTGCTATAATTAAAATGCTTCTATGAATATTTGTGTGCATATTATTGTGTCGATGAATGTTTTCATTTCTTTGGGGTGCATAATCTAGGAGTAGAATTGCTGTGTCACATCGTAACTGCTTGTTTAGCTTTTTGAGAAATTGCCAAACTGTTTTCCAAAACAACTACACCATTCTACAGTATCAGCAGAAGTGTCTGAGGGTTCCAATTTTTACACATCCTCACTAACATTTGTTGTTGTTTGTCTTTTTAAAATTGTGGTAAAATATATGTTACATAAAACAACCATTTTAACCATTTCTTAGCATATAGTTCAGTGGCTTTAAGTACATTCACGTTGTTGTGCAACTGTCACCACCATCTGTCTCCAGAAGTTTTTCATCATCACAAATTGAAACTCTGTACATACTAACTAGAAATCCTTTTTTTTCATTCCTCTGAATCCTGGTAACTGCTGTTACACTTTCTGCCTCTATAAATGTGCCTATTCTAGGTACCTTGTATAAGTAGAGTCCTACAGTATTTGTCCTTACTTCACGTAGCATAATATCTTTAAGGTTCATTCATGTTACATTGTGTGTCAAAATTTCATTATTTTTTAAGGCTAAATTATACTCACTTTTATGTATATAATACATTTATTTTATTTTTTCATCTGTTAATGGACACTTGGGTTGTGTCCACCCTTTGGCTGTTGTGAAAAGTGTTGCATTGTCTGTCATTTTGGTAATAACTGTTTTAAACCCTAGTGGGTGTGAAATTCTGTCTTGGTGGTTTTACTTGCTTACCTGATAACTCATGATGTTAAGTTTCTTTTCATGTGCTTACTGGCCATTTGTCTATCTTCTTTGGAAAAATATCTATTTACATTTTTTTTGCCTGTTTTAAATTGGATTAGTTTTCTTTTTATTATTTAGCTGTAGGAATTTTTTTTCACTTATTCTAGATTGGCGCATCCAACCTTTTGTCTTCCCTGGTCTGCATCTAGTAAAGACAAATTGTCTTGGACCACACATAAATTATTTAATATATTTAGTACATATACATAGTAAGACTTCTTTTTTATGTTTTTTTATTGTAAAGTTTGGAAAAATGAGAACAATATAAAACTAGTGGGAAATTTGATTTTGTTTTTGTCAAACTAATCTATCAATGTCTGGTTCGATGGAAGTAGTCCCAATTCTTAGTGAGTTCTCAAGGTGCTTGTCAGAAATGTTTGTTCAAATTTTGTTCTTTGTGTGCTTCATTACTGAAAGCAGCTGTTCACAAATGTATGTGCTGCCAAAAAACGATGTCACGAATAAGATGTGATTGTGAACTTCAAAAATGGAACTACATGTGGGATCACAAAGAAAATAAACGCTAAAAAACACATGACGCTAAAGATTTTGTGGGGTTTCATTACTAGCTGTCCTGGGCTGTATGCGGTCAGTGGATTGGACATGCCTGTTCTAGATATATGATTTGTAACAATTTTCTCTCATTCACTGGATTGTCTTTTTTTCTTTCTTAATGGTGTCCTTTGCAGCACATAAATGTTTAATTTTGTTATTGTCCAATTTATCTTTTTTTGTTTGTGTTTGCTACTGCTTGTGCTTTTGGTGTCATATCTTAGAAACTATTACCGGCTCCAATGTCACAAAGGTTATGCCTATGTTTTCTTCTAAGTTTTATAGTTTTAGTGCTTATATTTGATCCATTCTTTATTCATTTTTCAGTTAATTTTTGTATGTGGCATGAGGTAGGGGGTCCATCTTCATTGTTTTGTGTGTAGATATCCAGTTGTCTCAGCTCTATTTGTTTTTGTCTTTATGTTTTATTTTAAAGATGTGGGGTATGATCAGGTATACAAATGGACATTGTACAGGTAAAGTTTGGGCCTCCCTTTGGTTCCTGCTTTGCCTGGTTTGAGATCATTGATGTTATATCTCCGCCAGCCCTCTCCAGCAGTATCCTTTTACTGCCAATCCCTTTCTGATAGTATTATGGTAAATGTTCAGGGTCCGCTTATGAGTGAGAACATGTGGTACTCTGTTCTTTGTTTCTGTGATGGATCGCTGAGTATTATAGACTCTAAATTCATCCAGGTTGTTGCGAAGTCCATATGTTTGTCCAGTACTATTTGTTTTTTTTCCCCTTTCTTTCCCTCTCCTCCCCCAGCACTCTTTGTTGAAACGATTCTTCTTTCCTCAGTGAATTGTCTTGGCACTCTTGTTGAAAATCAGCTGACTGTAAATGTAAGGGTTTATTCTACACTCTATTCTGTTCATCTGTGTATCTGTTCTTATGCAAGTAGCACATTGTGTTGATTACTGTAGCTTTTTGTTAAGTTTTGAGTAAGTAAGTATAACTCCTCCAATGTTTTTTCCCCCAAGATTGTTTTGGCTATTCTGGGTTTCTTGCATTTATTATGAATTTTATTATGAATATTATGAATTTGTCTGTTTCTGCGAAGGGCTCTGCTGGGGTTTTAATAGCAATTGTATTGGATCTGTATGTAGATCAGTTTAGGAAGTACTGCTGTCCCAACGATGTTAAGTTTTCCTCCATGAACATGGGATGTCTTTCTACTTATTTAGATCTTCTTTAATTTCTGTCAGTTATCATTGTTTTGAATGCAGAAGTACTTTGAATTAAATAAGTTTTCTAAGTTGCTGTTACTATTTTATAATCAGTGTAAGTCTACCCCAGTTTTTGTTTTCAAAGTTCATGTTCTTAAACTTACTGTTCTTCTACTTATTATTCATTACATTTAATTGCTTTTAGTTTTTACCATGATTTTTATATAATGTGAAGTGTATTTGGATTATTTGGGGTGTATTTCTTCTTTGAAATTTAGTGTAAGTGGGTTATATAAAATCTTTCTGCTAATCTTCTGGTTATATGTGAAAATTTAAAATCAATGAAAAGTAAAAAATGCATTTTGAAATGTGATAGATGTTGAAGCTCTTCTGGCTGATGGTTATTGTAAAGGAGAGCATGTAATCAATTTATTGAGAAAATGTAATCAATAGTTATATAAATACATGAGGTAGTATGTTTTGGAATTTTCAAATGATACTTTTTATTCTACTACGGTAATATATAATTATAGAAAACTTGGAAATGTAGAAGAGGACAAGTAAAATAGAAAAATTACTTATAATGTAATTGCCTAGAACAGACACTGATTATATTTCTTTTTTCTTTTTAAAAAGAGACGAGGTCTTGCTGTGTTGCCCAGGCTGGAATGCAGTGGTGCGATCATAGTTGACTTATTTTAAAGTTTAGAAAAATAAGGACAATATAAAGCTAGTGGGAAATTTGACCTTGTTTTTGTAAAACTAATCTGTCAATGTCTGGTTCAATGGAAATTGTTGCAATTCTTAGTGAGTTCTCAAGGTGCTTGTCAGAAATGTTTGTATCATACATTTTAATATTTTTACTTCTAGTTTTATACAGATATGTTCATTTTAAAACAAGAGGATATAATTTTGTAACTTAATTTTATTCCCGAGCATTTTATTTACTTTTTGCTATTGCCAATGGAATATTTAATTGTTATAATTTGGCATTTGTGCCTATGTTCAATTTTACTGTAGGAAATTAATTTTTACATACAAATTTTCTAGTAGGTCCACTTTACTAATTTTTATTATTATTATTATTTTTTTGAGTTGGAGTCTCACTCCGTCACCCAGGCTGGAATGCTGTGGCATACCCACAGCCCCACCGGCATCAACCCTCTGAGCTCCGGCGATCCTTTCGCCTCAGCCTTCCAAGTAGCTGGAACTACAGGCGAGCGCTACCACGCCTAGCCAATTTTAAAAAATTTATTTTAGAGACGTGGTCTCACCAAGTTGCCCGACTGGTCTTGAACCCGTGGACTCAGGCAATCCACTTGCCTCGGCCTTCCAAAGTGCTAGGATTACAGGCTGAGCCATTGAGCCCAGCCTATATTATTTCTAATAATTTTTCAGTTCATTAATTTTGGCTTTCTGGATGTTCAGTTATGTCATCTATACTTAGAGATAATTTGGCCATCTATTTCAAATACCAATGTCTTTTAGTCTTTGCACCAAGATTAATTACTAGCAGTTCTTGCACAGTGTTAAATCAGCAGGAATATCTAGCCCTTTGCTCTGTTTTTTGTTTTTGTTTTTAGAAGGCAGGATTTATTGAGAGGACAGAAAAGCTCCCAGAGCAGGAGGAGACCCAAGGGAGTTGTCCCCTTTGCTCTGTTATTGACTTCTCTCCTTCTGTCCGCCTCCCTCACCCAACCTTTCCATCCAGGCTACTACAGTAACCTACTAGCCAGCCTTCCCAGTTCACCATTGTGTTCCTCCAATCCATTCTCCAGTGAAGCCAGTGTGACATGTGTATATATTTAAATGACTTTGTTAACTACACCTGTCTTCTATGGAGCAGTGCTAGACATTGTGGTTTTTTTTGAGTCGGAGTCTCACTCTGTCGCCCAGGCTAGAGTGCAGAGGCACACTCAGGCACACTTGTGCCCACCACAGCCTTGACCTGCTGGGTTTAGGCGATCCTTCTGCCTCAGCCTTCCAAGTAGCTGGGACTATAGGCGAGTGCCACCATGCCTGGCTAATTTTTTGATTTAATGTAGAGACGAGGTCTCACCTAGTTGCCCTGGCTGGTCTTGAACTCCTGGACTTAGGCAGTCCTCTCGCCTTGGCTTCCCAAAGTGCTGGGATTACAGGCTTGAACCACTGTACCTGTTTTTAAGTGCTCCATGTTTATTCATTGCAATCCTGAAAGTTTATTGGTTTTATCTTCATTACAAATAAAGAAAATGAAGTTTAAAAAACAAAACTTTCTGAGGGTCACATAGTTAACAAGTGGCAATGTAAGTCTACCCTAGTCTTTCTATTTTGAAAGTCCATGTTCTTAAATTTAGAATTTTTTTTATTGAGTCAGGATCTTACTCTGTTGTCCAGGCTGGAGTGCAGCCTTACCTGCTGGGCTCAGGTAATCCTTCCACCTCAGCCTTCCAAGTAGCTGGGACTACAGGCATGTGTCTTCATGCGCCACGAATTTTCTTTCTTTATTATAGAGATGAGTTCTTGCCATATTGCTCAGGTAGGTCTTGAGCTCCTGGGCTCAGGCAGTCTTCTTGCTGTGGTCTCCCAAAGTGCTGGGATTACAGGCATGAGCCTTTTTTTTTTTTTTTTAAACAAAGTTTCTACTTACTTTGTGGGTTTTTAAAAAATTTTTATGTCTTTCGTTTAATTGCAAAGGACAGTCTTGGTGTCCATGAACATATTAGCTAACTCTTCTGTTACTTTATCCATGCCCCTCCTTCCCTCAGGTTTAGATGATTTCTTTTCCTTATTTTTTACTTCAGTGATCAAGTTTTTTGTTTTATTTAGTTTGCTAGTCATTGTTTCAGGTACATACCTGTAATCCCAGCACTTTGGGAGGCTGAGGTGGGAGGATCATTTGAGGCCAGGATTTTGAGATCAGCCTGGGTAATGTAGTAAAGCCTATCTCTACCAAAGAAAGAAAAAAAAAGCTGGGCATGATGGTATATACCTGTTTTCCTAGCTATTGGGGTCAGTGGGAGAGGGGAAATGGTGAGGTGAGAGGATTGCTTGAGCCTGAGCGTTCAAGGCAGCAGTGAGCCATGACTGCACCATTGCACTGCAGCCTGAGTGATAGAGTGAGACCCTGTCTCCAAAAAAAAAAGTTCTTAATGCATAAATCTTGTTTTTTAAAATGTGAAATACTGAGACATAGCACTAAGAATAAAAGTTTGGTTTAAGTAGAACACAGAAAAACATCTCAAAGGAATAGCTGATGGTGAATGTCCGGCTATTCATTTTATTATATATCAACTTGAGTTTAACTATGTTTATTAAATATATAGGTGTTTAACACTTAGGTAGCAGGTGGACAGCACTTCAATCTGAAATTTTTTCTGTTACAGTTTTAACTTCATATAGAATATCCTGTAAAGCAGAAATAAATTGATTGGTGTTCTGTGAATGAAAAGTAAAAGCCATACTAGCAATTGGAAAACCAGTTCACCTCATCACAGTTTTAGAACATCAAACTGTAAAGATTTGTTTTCTAGCCCTAACCAGCCTTAGTAATAAACATGAACAATTCACTTTCTCTGAGTTTTGTTTTTTTATCTGTAAAATGGGAATGATGATATATACAATTTAGGATTTTGAAGATCAATGGGGCTGTAAAAGAATTTTGAATAGCAATTGAAGTACACTGATATAGGTGACCTTTTGCAGTCGTGTCTTCCTCAGCATCTTATTAGCTCAGTCTTCTAAAGCTCTTCATTAGTCACAGAAACAAAGTCTAATTTTTGATCTTTTTTTCAGATTACAAGTGGACACCTGAGTCAGCAGGACCTGGAATCCAAGATGCAAGAGCTTATCTACACAGACTCAGATCTTGTCATCACCCCAATTATCGACAATCCAAAGGTGTGGAAAGATACCATAACCACTGAGTTTTAGACTTTACTGAGGTCTGAAATTAAAGGATATTTCATTCAGAATATTCTTTGCCTTATTATCTTTCCTGTTTCTCTTGCTGCCTACTTCTATTTCATTCATATTGCATGTCTACATTTCCAACCTCAACCCTGTGTACAACCTTCTCCTTTGCCTTTACTCCACTTCATGGAGTGCTGAGTTTTCTCTCCTATTTTTCAGTGTGTCAACTTTGCCTTTCATTACCTACCGCACTCTTCATGTGCTGAGAAGTGGCTGCTGATTTCTCAACCTCAGACCTTGGTTCTTAGTCCCTACGTTTCTCCGTACATACTTATGTGACTTACTCCAAATAGTCTTGTCTCTGATATATTATGAAGGCAGTTATCAGGAAGCAATGCTCACTAGGCTGTCCTGGGAAGATCACGCAGAAGCCCCACCCTCTCATAGTTTATTGAGAGTACAGGGGAAATGGTGGGAGACACTGTGGAGCTTGGGAGTTGTGGCTCACAGTGTACTTCTAACACAGTGTGTTTTGTTGCTTCATGTCTTTTGGAATATAATACTTTATTACTAGGGGATGATGAGTATCTACTTTAAAAAAAAATGTGTAGGCTGGGCACGGTGTCTCAAGCCAGTAATTCCAGCACTTTGGGAGGCTGAGGTGAGGGGATTGCCTGAGCCCATGGGTTCAAGAACAGTTTGGGCAACTTGGGGAGACCTTATCTCTACAATAAATCAAAAAATTAGTTGGATGTGGTAGCGTACACCTGTAGTTCCAGCTACTTGGGAGGCTGAGGCAGAAGGATTGCCTGAACCCAGCAGGTTGATGCTGGGGTGGCCGTGAGCATGTCATTGCACTCCAGCCTGGGTGACAGAGTGACACTCCAACTCAAAAAAAAAAAAAGCATATATATATGTTTGGGTGAAAGGCCTGTTAAAGACAAAAGGGAGAAGGCAGGAGCACTGACGGATAAAGCCTCAGACCATGATGTTGCTTTTGTGCAAGAAAAGTGGGAAGGAAACAGCCAACAAAATTTTGACCAACTCACTAGGAAGCCCCAGAGCAAAGATTGCCAATTAGAGGATATCCACATTGGCAAGACACAGCCAGCCCCTAGTACTTCCACTATGTTTGGCTATTTTCTGGGGGCTATTCATATATATATATTCATATGCAGCCTTAGCTTGAAAACTGAAGTAGTCTGGAGATGCTGCAGCTGGAGGCTGTCAACTAATCACTCTCCTTGCAGCTGAATGGAAGTTCTTTTTTTTTTTTTGAGTCAGAGTCTACCCCATTGCCCAGGCTGGTGTGCAGTGGCATGCTCACAGCCACTGTAGCCTCGACCTGCTGGACTCAGGCAATCCTTCCGCCTCAGCCTTCCAAATAGCTGGAACTACAGGCATGAGCCACCATGCCTGTTTAATTTTTTTTTGTTATTATTGTAGAGACGTGGTCTTGCCACGTTGCCCAGGCTGGACTCGAACCAGTGGGCTCAGGCAATCCTCTTGCTTCTGCCTCCCAAAGTGCTGGGATTAGTTCTTTCTTGAAGGGAGAGCCAAATAGTATGTCTTCGCAACTGTGACAGTCCACCCCTTGAAGCAAGCAGCTCCACTTCTCCATTCACATTTAGGAAGCAGCTCCTCCAGGGTTCCAACGTGCCTCGCTTCTTGCAGAAAAACCTAGAGGAGGCAGATCAGTGGGATAAATGATAACCCTTGTCACTGTGGTTGATCTTGGAGATGCAAGTGATTCTCATCCTCTTTCTCCAGTATCCATTCTAAATGTGTCCCCCCTGATATCATCTCAACTGGTCAGTGACTTGCCTGGTGGCATGATATGACCTTCATTCCTGAATGAAGCCACTGGTAACCATACTTGTCCTAGGCTGGGGTTGCTGCACTTATTCACATACATTTGTAGTTGGGCAAGGGGGTAGCATGAAGCAGCCAAGTGGATCACCTGAGTTCCATACGTGTTCCTCCTTACCCCCATTTTGTAGCAACAGCCCTACTTCCTCCTGCTAATTAGGGACAATTTCCTTTGCCAACATGGTTACTCTTCTTGTCTGCACATTCACAGGCACAAAGAATTCAAAGTGTCCAGGTAGGTGTCATATCTTGTAGCTCAAATGGAACTCTTGCTGTGTCCCCAACCATGTCATTTTATTAGGGCATCTGTTCCATTCTTGCTTTCTTTTGATGATATATATTAAGCAGTATCCTCATGACTGCCCATCTATTTTGCCCCATGGAATGCCCTTTTTTTTTTTTGAGTCAAGATCTCACTCTGTCACTCAGGCTGCAGTGTGGCGGCACAATCACAGCTCACCATAGCCTCGAACTCCTGGGCTCAAACAATCCTCTCACACCTCAGCCTCCCAGGTAGCTGGGACTACAGGCATGCACCACCACGCCCAGCTAATTTTTTATTTACTTATTGTAGAGATGAGTTCTTGCTATGTTGTCCAGGCTGGCCTCAAACTCCCGGCTCAAGCAAGCCTCTTGCCTTGACCTCCCAAAGTGCTAGGATTATAGATGAGAGCCACCACAGCTGGCCGTGGGATGCCACCTTCTATGAAACATGTTCACAACTCTTTTTGAGTCAAGTTATCTTGGCTGCTATTCCACTGTATTGGTTATTATAAAAATTATGATCCCCTGGCTTCTGGTGGTGAAGGGCTGACCCTGGCCCCTGTTGCTTTAGGACCTCATCATGCCCATTGCCATCAATGAGCCAAGCTCTGTGACAGTCTCTCCCACCCACAGCCCTAGCCACCACTGAACTTCTTACCTATGCTGGTGTCCCTCTCACTGGCGTACTCCTGATGGCCTTGGCAAATGAAGCATATTCGGGGCCTGTGTGCATAAACTAATCCTCTGGTGGGTCTTCTGCCTCACAAAAAATATCTATTTCAACAGGATCACTTCCTACAGCATCTTTATTCCTTCCTCTACCATCTGCCAAGGCATTTTAGACATTTTGACTTCACTCAGCATGGATCATTGCTTTCTTCATGCTTCTAAAACCCACCCTAGCAATGAGTTTGCATGAGTTTGCACCTTCCCCTGGGGCCCTTGCCAGAGAGAATCTAACCAATGTTATGTTTATCCTTTAACCAATTTTGCATTCTGGCCCCCATGATCAAGCACCCACAAAATCCAGTCTCACAAGTATTCTCTGGCTCCTTCTGGTACATGTTGGCTCATTCTTACAGCTCCATTTGGGTATAATCTCTTCCTCTCTTATCAGATTCAGCTGAATTATGTTGCAGTTTAACATAGCTGTTGACCTACAGCCAGGAGAGAAGGTAGGACAGATAATGACCGGGTCTCCTGTTTTCTTCTTCTTTTTTTTTTTTTTTGAGTTGGAGTCTTACTCTGTCACCCAGACTGGAGTGCAGTGGCTGCTTCCAGCCTCTGCAGCCTCGACCTGCTGGGCTCTGGCAATCCTTCTGCCTCAGCCTTCCGAGTAGCCGGAATTACAGGCACGTACTACCATGCCCGGCTGATTTTTTGATTTATTGTAGAGATGAGGTCTCGCCAAGTTGCCCAGGCGGGTCTTGAACCCGCGGGCTCAGGCAGTCCACTCACCTCAGCCTCCCAAAGCACGGGATTACAGGCTGAGCCACCAAGCCCGGCTATGGGTCTCCTGTTTTCTTATGATCCTTTCACATGTGGGGAGTGCTAGCTCTGAATGGGAGGGGGACAGGAGGAGCACCTCTGCAGCCTCTGAACATTCAGAGGAGTCCAAGGAATCACACTAGTCAGGGGTATGTACCCAGATGGACTCATTCCACGTGTCAAGGTCCCAGGTTTTACCCACCAGCATCCTGACCATTGCATAACAGACCTGACTGAGCATTCAATCACGTTTGAAGCTCTGAAGCTCTCACTGTTAAATCTAGAGTCTGGCCTTTAGCTTTTTCTGCCCTTCCACAGCAAGAATAAGGGCCTCTATGGAAACTACCAAAGAGACTCTCTGGCCTTCATCAGTTTTCAATTGTTAATGTCCTTGACTTTTCATTATCTCCACACCCGCCCCCCTCCGCCCCGCCAAAGAGCATCAGAGCAACTTAATCATAACCAACCAATTCACTGTCCTTATATGCATTGTTCCCATCCTCCCCTCACTCTCACCCCCTGAACTTTTCAAAAGCCTGAATTGTTGCACCAGCCAGGGCATTGCCCTCTACTGAAACATTCTCCCAAGTCTCCATGAGTGAGAGTTTTAGCAATCGAGTTACCACCTTGTGCCCCAAACTCTCCATGGCCCATACACATACCACCCCTGTTCTGGCAGGTTGAATAGTGAGGGGTCCAGTCTCCAAACCCCCTCTTATCACCTGCTTTCTCAGACCACTCCTCGAAGCAGAGGCTGAGAAGGAGTTGGAAATGCAGGTAATTTATTGGGAGAAGGGGTAATGTCTGTAAAAGACAAAAAGGAGGAAGCTGGATTGCGTGGGGAGAGCATTAACATATAGAGCAGATCTTACGAAGTCTCAGCCAACTCAGCAAGGAGCTCTCCAACAAAGACTGCACATGGGAGGAGTCCCACAATGATCAGAAACGGCCAGCGCGCCTTCCTTCTTTCTGCTGTGCTGTCATTGTCTAGGGGCTACCCAGGAAGAGTATGGCCAAGAGCTGAACTTCAGATTCTTTCTTGGCAGAAAATAGAAACAGCTCCCTGTCTGTCGCTCAAGCATATCTATAAGTATTGATTAAGTGCTGATTTGTGTGACAGCCATTGGTAGGTGATATAAAACAAACAACTAAAAGTGGAAGACATAGATGTTCTCAGGAAGAGGCTGTATGCTGTTGTGTTTTAGGGTGTCATCCCTGGAGTAGAATGCCTGTGTTTGAAATGAAATTCTATCATTAACTAGCTGTGAGACCTTGGGTGTGTTGGTTAACCTTTCTGCAATGAATCTCCTAAAATTGGGATAATATTTTCTTCCTCAAAGGATTGTGGGAAGGCTTAAATTAATATTGAATATAAAGTACTTAGACATTTGTCCAGCACTAAGTGCTCCATAACCATTAACTGTTTAGAATATCGTAAACACATGACTCATATATAAAATTATAGCAAGCCGGGCTCGGTGGCTCAGCCTGTAATCCCGCGCCTTGGGAGGCTGAGGTGAGTGGATTACCTGAGCCTGCGGGTTCGAGACCCGCCTGGGCAACTTGGCGAGACCTCATCTCTACAATAAATCAAAAACTAGCCGGGCGTGGTAGCACGTGCCTGTAGTTCCAGCTACTTGGAAGGCTGAGGCGGAAGGATCGCCAGAGCCCAGCAGGTCGAGGCTGCGGTGGCTGGGAGCGGCCACTGCACTACAGTCTGCGTGACCAAGTGAGACTCCAACTCAAAAAAAAAAAAAAAAAATTCACAATAACATCTTTAATGTTCACAATAACCCAAGAGGTAAGTATTACTACTTACAGTTTCCTGAGGAGGAAACTAAAGCTGGGAATTATTTTATCCTCAAAGTGGCAATAAGTTATTAGCAACAACCCGGATATTCAGTTTTTGTCCTCACATTTAGAAGTGTCATGTCATTGAGAGTCACCTTGTGAGGATCTTGTCACATCCCTAGAGTGTACTGCCAAAACTGCACATGCACTGTGACTGACCCATTTGAGCAAAGCTGAACTGCAGTTTTCCTGCGGCTTCTCATGCCAGTAGTTAGGCTGAGCTCTCACAGTCTTGCTCCCTCCCTGGTTTTGCTGTGTGGCTATTTCAGAGTCTGCCTAGTATGAGCAATGGGCGAGGTAATGGGCAATCATTATCTGTTGACCCAGCATCCACTGACTTCTGGTCAACTAACAGCATCATGGTTTTCTTCCACAGAATTCTGTGGTGTTGGCTCCACCCTCAATTCCGAGAGTGGGACTGGGAGTGGGAGTGGCACCTGGATAATCAGAGCATTGCATTCCTAGCCACAGTGATTGGTTTTGGTAATCAGTCCAGGCCACTATGTATCAGGCCCAGGACTTAACTTTACACTGATGGGAATGAGAAACCATTTCTTTTTCTGCTTGGAGCTATAAGAATATTAGCCTGCCACTGCTGGTCACAATATTTCTCCCACAAAATGAAAATATGCCTGCTAATGGAGCCATCCCAGAAGCAAGAAAAACAGGGACTTCAAGAGTGCTATGGTCTTGACAACATCATTTCAGCCCCTGGCTCCGGATATACCGATATACCTAAAGATAGTATATTCCTTGGCTTTTCTTTTTTTTTTTTTTTTGAGTTGGAGTCTCACTCTGTCGCCTAGGCTGGAGTGCAGTGGCATGCTCCCGGCCACCGCAGCCTCTGCCTGCTGGGCTCCGGCGATCCTTCCACCTCAGCCTTCCAAGTAGCCACCACACCTGACTAATTTTTTGATTTATTGTAGAGATAAGGTCTCACCATGTTGCCCAGGCTGGTCTTGAACCCCTGGGCTCGGGCTATCCTCTTGTCTTGGCCTCCCAAAGTGCTGGGATTATGGGTTGAGCCACCACACCCGGTCCCTTAGCTTCTGAGTTTAAATCATATTTATGGTAGACCATTGTTTTGAACTGAACTCCTGCACTAGGCCCCAACAGACCAGACCAAACTAGAGTGGAGTTACTTGTCTTGGGTATTATGTAGTCAAACTGAACTTAGAAATAGGCTGGTTTCCCCAAAACCAGAATATTCACAGCAACAAATCCAAAGTGGCCCAATCAACCTGCCCTGGCATGACAAGGAAGTCCCTTGTGCTTTTACCCTATATGGAAAGTAACTTAGAAACAACCAGACTGCTTTTTGCTCCTTGTTTCTGCTTTCTTCAGCCTCTTCTGCCTATAAAGCCCAACTTCTCTGCTCAGCCCATCAGAGCACTTTTCTGTTTTGTAGATGGGATGCTGCCCCATTCATGAATTGCTGATAAAACCTAATTCGATCCTTAAACTCAATTTGTTGAAATTTCCTTTTTCTTCTTTTAGACAGTTTAAGCTAGGTTTTCTATAATGTGAAGCCAACTCCTGATATTCATTTATTCAGTCAATATTGAGTAACCTTCAGTGTACCAGGCATTTTTCAATGAAGGAAAACGACAGTGAGCAAAACAGACAACTCCCTGTTAGCCTAGAACTTACATTCGAAATTGACATTCTAGTGAGATGAAAGGAAGAAGGAGGAGGAGGAGAGAAGGAGAGGAAGAGGAAGAAGATGGACTAGGAGGAGGAGGAGGAAGAGAAGAATGTATACATTACATATCCATTAGTGACAAGTTCTGTAAGCTGGGCAAGGGGACAGAAGTGTCACAAGGGTCTCAGGAAACACCTCAGTGATAAGGCGACTTTGAGCAGAGACCTAAAATATGTGAAGGCGTGAACTCTGAGTGGTAGCAGGGTTCCAGCAAGAGAAAACAGCACATTTGAAGGCCTTGAGATGAGCACATGCTTGCAGAGCAATGAGGCCAAAGTGTTGAAAGTGTGGTGAGCAAGCAGGTGGGGTGAAAGATGAGGTCGGAGAAGTGGCAGGTCATACCATCCAGGCCCTTGACAGCCATTGAAGCTTTATGATTTTTACTCAGTGCAGATGGGAATCATAGTTGTTTTTTTTGTTTGTTTGTTTTTGAGTTGGAGTCTTACTCTGTCGCCCAGACTGGAGTGCAGTGGCGGCTGCTCCTGGCCACCGCAGCCTCGACCTGCTGGGCTCAGGTGATCCTCCTGCCTCAGCCTTCCAAGTAGCTGGAACTACAGGCGCACGCTACCACGCCCGGCTAATTTTTTGATTTATTGTAGAGATGAGGTGTCGCCAAGTTGTCCAGGAGGGTCTCGAACCCGCGGGCTCAGGCAATCCACTCACCTCAGCCTCCCAAGGTGCGGGATTACAGGCTGAGCCACCGAGCCCGGCTTCTTTTTTTTTTTTTAATTTGGAATCTCACTCTGTCACCCAGGCTGGAGGGTAGTGGCATGCTCCCGGCTACCACAGCCTCGACCTGCTGGGCTCAGGCAATCCTTCTGCTTCAACCTTCCAGGTAGCTGGAACTACAGGCACGCACCATGATGCCTGCCTAATTTTTTGATTCATTGTACAGATGAGGTCTCGCCAAGTTGCCCAGGCTGGTCTCGAACCTGTGAGCTCAGGCAATCCTCTCACCTCGGACTCCCAAAGTGCTGGAATTATAGGCATGAGCCACCGTGCCCAGCCAAAATTTATATTTTAAAAGAATTAATGTAGTTGTTGAATCAAGGGGACAAGGGCAGAAGCTGGGAATCCAGTTAGGAGACCCTTGCAATGACCCAGATGAAAGAGGCTGGTGGGTAGGGCAGGGTGGTGGTAGCAGAAATGGAGAGAGGTGAACAGACATGGGGAGTATTCTGAAGACAGAATAGACAGGATTGCTGATGAATTGCATTTGAGATGAAAGAGAGTGAGGAGTTAAGGATGACACCACGGTTTTTGGCCTGAGAAACTGAATGTTTGGGATAAAGTTTCAATCCTCTTTCATGAAGTCTGAGATGCCTATTAGATATCCACAGTCTGACACTCAGACATTCACGGAAGAGGACTAGGATAGAGATATCCATTTGGGATTCATCAGTGCATGATGACATTTAAAGCTGTGAGACTGACTGAAATGTGAATATAGACAGAGAAATGACATGAAGGCCAAATCCTAGAACATTCCATGCTCGGAGGTCAGGAAGATAAGGAAGAACCAGTAAAAGAAGACTGAGAAAGATAGCCATTGTGGTAGCTGCTGTTACATATAGTGAAGAAAATGCATCAAGGAGGGGGTGATCAGCTGTATAAAAGGTGCTACAGGTACTGATTTCTGGGGTAAAAGAGGACAGGAAATGTACTACTAGCCGGGCATGGTGGCTCACACCTGTATTCCCAGCACTTTGGGAAGTGGGGGCGAGAGAATTGCCTGAGCCCAGGTGTTCAAGACCAGCCCAGGCAACTTGGCAAGACCTCGTCTCTACAGTAACTCAAAAAAATTAGCTGGGCATGGTGGCGCATGCCTGTGGTTCCGGTTACTTGGAAGTCTGAGGCCGGAGGATCACGAAGCCCACCTGGTCGAAGCTGGGGTGGCTGTGAGTGTGCCACTGCACTCCAGTCTGGGCAACAGAGTGAGACTCCTACTAAAAAAAAAAAAAAGAAAAGAAAACGAAAAGAAAAGAAAACGAAAGAAATGTACTACTAGTTTGAGCAACGTGGAGCTTTTAAAACTTACTGCTACCTAACCTACCTATGGATATTTCTCTATTGTCTATCTCCTCCCATTCATATGTAAGCTCTGAAACCTTCTGAGACATTCTGTTTCATTTACTATGACATCCTGAGTGTCTGGGATGGTGTCTGGTATATAGTAAGTGCTCAATAAATATTCCTTAAATATTTCTTGAATGAAAAAAATTGTGCAAAAAAAGGAAAAGAAAATTGTACTTCTCAATTCGTCTTTGTACAAAGATATCTTCTTTTTATATTTTGGTAGAGGAAGCAATGGTGTAGCACTAGTTTTGAATTGTGTTCAAAATTTGGCAAGGAATTTTAGCACACTAAGCTTTTGTTTCCTCATCCATAAAAGATGGATAATAATAACATTAAAAGTGTTTGAGGCCGGGCGCAGTGACTCAAGCCTGTAATCCCAGCACTTTGGGAGGCCAAGACGAGAGAATTGCCTGAGTCCAAGGGTTCAAGATCAGCCTGGGCAACTTGGTGAGACCTCGTCTCTACAATAAATCACAAAATTAACCGGGCATGGTGGTGCATGCCTATAGTTCTAGCTACTTGGAAGGCTGAGGTGGAAGGATTGCCAGAGCCCAGCAGGTCGAGGCTGCGGTGGCTTTGAGCATATCACTGAACTCCAGCCTGGGCGACAGAGTGAGACTTCCCAGAACCATGCCCAGTATCTAGTAGGTACTCAATAAATTTGTAAATCTGGAAGGGTCACATGAACCAAACCACCCGGTGGCTTGCAAATTTATTCCAAATAACTAAGTCACTTGATGTAGGAAGTTCCATTTATTTGAGAAGTGATTTATCACATTTTTTCTCTGTCTGTACTTATGTTTCATTCAGTCTTACTACTTTAAATACCAGAAAAAGAGGAAATGTTGCCAGTAGACTGCATTTCCCACAAAAAGCACTTGTGTGCGTCTCAACATGGGATAAGGATCATAATATGTTCAGATTTGTGTTGCTATTATGATTGCTTCTCATTAAAATGTAATTGCTGTGCGGCTTTTTAAAAAGTACCTTGTGTCTGGTAGCTTCCTCATTGCGTTATAGACCTAAGATGGATAGACTTTGGGGAAACTACCCCCCTAGACTTACATGTTCCCCAAGGTCACTCTGATCTGGATCTTACAGAAGGTGCCAGAATAGGACAGAGCAGATGCCGGGGCTGGGAAAGACTGCCAATTTGTTGTGCTCCAAGAGTTAACCTAAAGGTTAACTAGGAAGCTCCTGAAGGATCATGTAGGTTTCGAGTAGGTAATGATTATATTTTAAAGGAGACTGGCTTTTAGAAGGGAAAAATGTGCTGAGTGGGGAGGTGTAAAGGGGGTGGGATGACCGGTCAGAGTTGAGAGTTACTCTGGATTATCACTTAAGCAGCCTGGGAATGCAGCCAAATCTCGTGGGTTAATATTTCTTCTCTCTTGTTGTCCAGGATTAAGCAACAACACGGCCTAATGTCATTTCGCATTTCTTTGTCTATTATAGAGAGTCAATAACTTGCAGTCTCTTTGGAACCAGACTATTTGACCATCATTTGTCCCCACCACAGAAGCAATGACTTTCTGGTATTGATGTGTTGATACTGGACATCGTGGGGAAATGTCAAGATGATGATTGGAGTTCTGGTCCTTTAGAAATCTGTGTTTATAGGAACAAACTAAACATTACAAGATGTTAAGAATTTGGGGGGAAAAAAGAACTTGGAAGACACATATTTAGAGAAAACCTCCAAGGACAAACTTTTCCAAATAGGGGCAAAGTTTGTATTAGCATGCCAGCAACCCTGCCTTTCTTGATATAATTTTTTTGCCATGAAATGTGACATTTTTTGCCATTATTATAGTGACGAGGAAGAGAGGCTGAATCAGAAGAGATGTTGAAATTTGGCAGCAGCAGAATGGATTTGTAAGGTTTTTTTTTTTTTTGAGTCAGAGTCCCACTCTGTTGCCCAGGCTGTAGTGCAGTGGCACGGCCACCGCAGCCTCAACCTGCTGGGCTCAGGTGATCCTTCTGCCTCAGCCTTTCAAGTAGCTGGAACCACAGGTATGTGCTACCATGCCCAGCTAGTTTTTTGGTTTATTGTAGAGACGAGGTCTCACCATGTTGCTCAGGCTGGACTCAAACCCCTGAGCTCAGGCAATCCTCTCGCCTCCGCCTCCCAAAGTGCTGGGATTACAGGCTTGAGCCACCGCGACTGACAGGTTTGTAAGTTATTAAGTGGACCCTTCACGGGGGCTCAAAGCATCACACTGTGGGCTTCTCTTTTGTAGTTCGGCTTCACAAGGCAATAACATCTCCCAAGTGACTATGTCTGATTGATTTTGTCTTTATTATTATTACCTCACTTATTTAGCACTTCCTAATATTAGACATTGTGTCAAGTGTTTTACATATATTATTCCATTTTCACCTCACCAAAAAAACCCACAAAACCTGTGAAGTAGGAACTATTAACATTCTCTTCATACAGAGCAAACTGAGGCTTAATCCCAGCATTGATAAGACTTGATAAGACTTGGTGATGTGTAGCATCTGGATAGTGGGACATAAGTTGCTAGCTGAGGGGTGAAGAAAGAGGAGCAACTTTAGAGAGGCAAAGTGTATTTATCTTGGAGTAGGAGGAAGCAGAAGTCAGAAGAGTGCTTTCCTAGCACTTCCGGGACACTTAAGAAACAGACTGGGTGCGGTGGCTCAGCCTGTAATCCCAGCACTTTGGGAGACCGAAGCTAGAGGATTGCTTGAGCCCGGGAGTTTGAGACCAGCCTGAGCAACTTGGTGTGACTTCATCTCTACAATAAATCACAAAAAATCAGCCAGGAGTGGTGGCGTGCATCTGTAGTTTCAGCTACTTGGAAGGCTGAGGCAGAAGGATCACTTGAGCCCAGCAGGTCGAGGGTGCAGTGACAGTGCCACTGCACTCCAGCCTGGGCAACAGAGTGAGACTCCAACTCAAAAAAAAAAAAAAGACAAGAAACTTGCACATTTGGATTTTCATACATTCATATTTTCTTCCTTCCATGAATTGGGCACTGTATTGACACCAGGAATACAATAATGGCCAGGTGCAGGTCACAGGCTCTTGAGAGACAGAGAAATCAAATAACTGTAACGGAATATGAGAAGTGCTGTGGTATAGAGCCGTGTTTTCAAACCTTTTCTGAAGATGGGCATCCCCAGGGCTGCTTGTTTCATACACAGATTACTAGGCTTCTTCGAGTCTTATATTTGGGAAGTCTGGGAAACACTGATGTGAAGGTGTTGTGCCTAAGTGCTCTGAGAAATCCAAGGTGGGTGTGTGCCCAGCCTGGGGAGTGAATGATGTCCTCACAGAGGAAGTGACAGTTGAAGAGGAGGTGTGGGGACAGGAGCTGTTCCATCTCCTGGCAGGGGACCCTCGTGTTCCAAGGCATGAAAGTGTGAGCAAGCGCTGACCTACTTAGGATGCTGAGAGCGACCAGACGCCTCTGTTGGAGCACAAAATATACAAAAGGGAAACGGCAAGAAAAGGCTGGAGAGCCAGATGATGAAAATTCTGGAATGCCATGTGAAGAAATTTAGATTTGTGGAGAGGATGTTTAGATTGTCTTGGCTTTTATATTATTTGTCTGCTATATATTTTTATTGTTTATAATATGTTAATTATATTTATATAGGATCATGTTATGTGTTATGTATTGTGGTTATGTCTATATTAATAGTAAATGTTTTAATATCATCATTTTAATTATAGTTTTCTTTACTGAAATGAATTCCTTTTTAATTTTTCCTTGGACGAGACTCGATGGGGCATCACAGAGGAATGGGAGTCTTGTTCCTCTTGTCCTCAGTAAAAGCGTGATGGCCCCACTGCTGGGGGCAGATGTGGTGATGTTAGTGAAGGGACTCCAAATAAGAGAGCCTGGATAGTGAGGGGGGCCTTGCGGGGAATGGGCTGGGAAAGACCGCAGTGGCCATCTTTTCCTTCTCGAGAGCTTTTCTGCTTAAACCAAAGAGCATTTTCTTTTCTTTTTTTTCTTTAACTTTTTTTATTTCAGTAGCTTTAGAGGCACACGTGGTTTTTGGTTACATGGATGAACTGTACAGTGATGATGAAGCCTGGGCTTTAAGTGTACCCATCACCCTCACTAGTGCATATTGTACTCAATGGGTGATTTTTCATCCCTTACCCTCCTCCTGCTCACCCCTCAAAGAAGATTTCTCCATTTTTTGCTTCTGTTTTTGTTTTTGTTTTGAGTTGGAGTCTCACTCTGTCGCCCAGGCTGGAGTACAATGTCACACTCACGGCCACCCCAGCATCGACTTGCTGGGCTCCAGTGATCCTTCCGCCTCAGCCTTCCAAGTAGCCAGAATTACAGGTGTGCGCTACCATGCCCTGCTAATTTTTATTCATTTATTGTAGAGATGAGGTCTCACCAAGTTGCCCAGGTTGGTCTCAAACTTGTAGGCTCAGGCAATTCTCTCACCTCGGCCTCCCAAAGTGCTAGGATTACAGGCCTGAGTCACTCAGCCCAACCCCTATTTTGTTTTTATAAGACTGAATGCTTTCTATACAAAACCAAGTCTAAGGCCAGGCACGGTGGCTAACACCTATAATCCCAGCACTTTGGGAGGCTGAGGCGGGAGGATTGCTTGAGACCAGGAGTTCCAGAACAGCCTGGGCAACATAGCTATAAGACCTCATCTTACAAAAAAAAAAGAATTAACTGGAAGTGGTGGCCTGCGCCTATAGACACAGTAATTTGGGAGACTAAGGCAGAAGGAGTGCCTGAGCTCTAGAGGTCAAGGCTGCTGAAACATTTAAAGATATCTTCCATTTCATCTTTAACTTGAACTAGCCCTGATTTTGTAGACTGGCTCGAAATCGTGTGATTTTTGTATCAAGAAACTGAAATATTTCAAAACAGCTTATTATTTTATTAAAAAATTAGATTTCCTGGCAAATAACCCACGTTATTCTTTTGTTGTGTCACTTCACATTTTTTATTTGCTTTTTTGAGTTGGAGTCCTACTCTGTCACCCAGACTAGAAGGCAGTGGCACGATCACAGCTCACTGCAGCCTCAACTTTGTGGGTTCAAGAGATCCTTCTGCTTCAGCTCCTCAAGTAGTTGGGATGACAGGCATACACCACCTGTTATCCCAACTAATTTTTTTATTTTTGCAGAGATGAGGTCTCTCTATGTTGCCTATGCTGGTCTCAAACACCTGGGCTCAAGTAATTCTCTTGCCTCGGCCTCCCCAAGTGCTAGGATTACAGGCATGAGTTACCACACCAAATGTTCATTACTGAAAACTTTCTTGGCCATGCTCAGTGGCTCAGCCTATAATCCCAGCACTTGGGGAGGCCGAGGCAAGTGGATTGCCTGAGCCCGCGGCTTCGAGACCAGCCCAGGCAACTTGGTGAGATCTCGTCTCTACAATAAATAAAAAATTAGCCGGGTGTGGTAGTGTGCACCTGTAGTTCCAGCTACTTGGAAGGCTGAGGCGGAAGGACCGCTGGACCCCAGCAAGTCGACACAGGGGTGGCCGTGAGTGTGCCACTGCACTCCAGTCTGGGCAATGGAGTGAAACTCCAACTCAAAAAAAAAAAAAAAAAAGAACCAACTTTGGGACAGGCGAGGTGGCTCAAGCCTGTAATCCCAGCACTTTGGGAGGCTGAGGCTAGAGGATTCTTGAGTCCAGCAGGTCAAGTTTGCGGTGGCCATGAGCATGCCACTGAGCTCCAGCTTGGGTGACAGAATGAGACTTAAGACTATGACTCAAAAAAAAAAGGAAAACTTTTTCAGTGCTTTTAATGTCTATGTCCAGCTAATTTTTTGTTTCGTAGAGATGAGGTCTTGCTATGCTGCCCAGGCTGGGTTGGGCTTAAATTCCTGAGCTCAAGCAATCCTTCCTTAGCCTCTCAGAGTGCTGGAATTACAGGTGTCAGCAACCATACCCAGCCACAAATCAATTATTTAAAATTACTGTATCTAGAAAACACTCTAGGGCCAGGGGTGGTGGCTCATGCCTATAATCCCAGTACTTTGGGAGGCCAAGGTGAGAGGATTGCCTGAGCTCATGGGTTCGAGACCAGCCTGGGCAACTTGGCAAGACCTCATCTCTACAATAAATTAAGAAAAAAATTAGCCGGACATTATGGCATGTGCCTGTAGTTCCACTACTTAGACGACTGAGATGGAAGGATTACCTGAGCCCAGCAAGTCGAGGATGTGGTGGCCGGGAACATGCCACTGCCCTCCAGCTTGAGTGACAGAGTGAGACTTTGACTCAATAAATAAGTAAATAAATAGAAAACATTCTACATTACTATAAAATAAAGCCCTGGGCAAAAAAAAAAAAAAAAAAGGCTTTATTTTGATATTCATGACAAGTAAAACACAAATATCAGGCTTCTAAAAAGATTGGCTTTGGCAAAAACTCATGCTGAATGTTGACATACAGTATTCTGTATAAGAACAACTCTATTAGAATCTGTTGTTATATATAAAAATCTTACTTGAGTGAAGACCTGCCCATCTGTCAAATGAAGTTTTGTGAAAAGATCCATTCATTTTAGTAAAAGAAGTACAATTCAAAAACAGAGACAAAAACTTCAAAAAAAGCAGTGTAAGCCCATTAGCAATTTGGATCCAGGCAATTTATCAAAGGAAGCAGCTATCCATATTAATGAAATTTGTATTTATGAAATTAGGGCAAAATGTTGGCAATCTTCATTTTCTCTTGTTGGGTCGTTTTACTTAGACTCGTGAACAGTTGAAGCAAAACAGAATCTTAGACCCAGAATCATGTGGGTCAGGGGTTCTGTACCCTCACTGTGCATGTGACTCACCTGAGAAGCTTTAAAAACAAACAAACAAAAAATGCTGGCTGGGTGCAGTGGCTCACGTCTATAATCCCAGCACTTTGGGAGGCTGAGGTGAGAGTATTGCCTGAGCCCACAGGTTCGAGACCAGCCTGGGCAACTTGGCGAGACCTCATCTCTACAATAAATCAAAAAATTAGCTGGGAGTGGCAGCTCGCGCCTGTAGTTCCAGCTACTTGGAAGGCTGAGGCAGAAGGATCGCCTGAGTCTAGCAGGTCGAGGCTATGATGTCTGTGAGCATGGGCTCTCAATTATTTTGTGTATATACCTAGAAGTGAGATTGCTGGATCATATGGTAATTCTGTTTAATTTTTTTGAGGAACCGACATGCTGTTTGCCACAGCAGCTGCACTATTTTACATTCCTATCAGCAGTGCACAAGGATTCCAATTTCTCTGCATTCTCTCTTGCATAAGTAAATTTTTAACTTTTATTTGTATAACCCTTGGTATTAAAAAGTTATCAGACCCTGTCATCTTTAATTGTCCTGTATTTCTAGGTTGCATAGTCCTTTCTTGGTCCAACACAATTTTTTTTTTTTTTTGAGTCAGAATCTCACTCTGTCACCCATGCTGGAGTGCAATGGCATGCTCATGGCCACTACAGACGCAATCTGCTGGGCTCAGGCAATCCTTCTTCCTCAACCTCTTCCAAGTAGCTGGAACCACAGGCATGCACCACCACACCTGGCTAATTTTCTGTATTTTTATTGTAGAGACGAGATCTCATCATATTGCTCAGGCTAGTCTCGAACCCGTGAGCTCAGGCAATCCTCTTGGCTCCGCCTCCCAAAGTGCTGGGATCACAGGCATAACCCACTTCCCCTGGTGCGAACACAAATGTTTACATTCTTATTTTTCTATCTTAATCAGATGTCTTCTCTAACTATAAAAGTGATACTGTATATTATACCAAAAACCTACAATCAATGTAACCCATATTTTTCCAGGCTTCACCAAGTTGAGAGCACTAATGGGGCCACATTAACAATAATACCTAAAATTTAGTTGGCTCTTATTCCCAGGAAAATTTGTTTTCCTTCTGCTCTGCCCTGCCCTGACCTGTTCTTGGAAGTCCTCGGGATGTCTAAGCACCACCACCATATTTTTTCACCACTTTTATCATCTTCTCAAATAGAAACTCTGTACCCATTAAACTATTCTCCCCTCCCCATCCCTTGGCAACTACCATTCTGCCTTCTCTCTGTATGAATTTGACTGTGGTAGGCAACTCATATAAGTGGAATCATACAATATTTGTCCTTTCATGACTGGTTTATGTAACTTAGCATAATGTCTTCAAGGCTCATCCATGAGTTGGGCAACAGTCACAAATGTAATTACCTGGAATGCCACTGGAGGGCAGCAGCTCCCTCTCACCCCCTGTCTGCAGCCCTGGAGAAGAAGCTGCCAACAGGCCAAAACCATTCCTGAAGCAGCAAACCCTCAAAATAATTGTGTGACAACTATGCAGAAACAGGGGGACTGTTTCGCTTCCAATCTCTTGGTCACACTGGGTCACCTGGATTTCAGAGAGGCCCATGTGGAAACTCAAGCACAAATCCGAATCCAAGATTAGTGGCTGATTGAGAAAGAGAGTTCTTGCTTTCCTTCGGGGAGCAAGTGGGAGAGGATGGAGTCTGAGTGGTTTCATGAAAAAGAAAAATATAATAATAAAAATAAAAAACAAAGAGAAAGTGAAATGACAAAATGATCCTGCCAGGCTGATAGCTGGCAGCCAGCAAATCAGTGTTCCCTCATTGAAGACAAACGAAACGGTGTTCACATCATTACAATAATCGGACCAGGAGGCTGAGGCAGGAGGATTGCTTGAGCCCAGGAGTTTGAGACAAGCCTGGGCAGCATAGCAAGACCTCGTCTCTACAATTAACTAAAAAACTAGACAAGCATTGTGGCACATGCCTGTAGCTCAGCTACTCGGGAGGCTGAGGCAGAAGTATCACCTGAGCCCAGAAGGTTGAGGCTGTGGTGAGTCATGTCGTGCCACTGCACTTCAGCCTGGCAGCAGAGTGAGACGCTGATTAAAAAAAAAAAAAATTATAAAAATAACCAAATGCCCTCATTGTAGCTCTCTGAGTGATTCTAGTCACTTAGATAAAAATTAATATACACAATTATCAAATGATCCTGTTTCTTGACAACTCAATCTAGAACAAATCCTTGCTCGCCCCAAAATTGACCAACACAAGCTCAAATCCTTTAACAAGATGCTCCCAACTCTTTCTTGTTTTTTTTTGAGTTGGAGCCTCACTCTGTCGCCCAGACTGGAGTGCAGTGGCCGCTCCCGGCCACCGCAGCCTCAACCTGCTGGGCTCCGGTGATCCTTCCGCTTCAGCCCTCCAAGTAGCTGGAACTACAGGTGCCCGCTACCACACCCGGCTAATTTTTGATTTATTATAGAGATGAGGTCTTGCCAAGTTGCCCAGGCGGGTCTCGAACCTGCGGGCTCAGGCAATCCACTCACCTCAGCCTCCCAAGGCGCGGGATTACTCGCTGAGCCATCAAGTCCGGCTCCCAACTCTTTCTTACCTGGACACCCCACAATTCCCCCAAGTGTGCATTCTCCACTTCAGCAAGCTTATAATAAACGTAATTTGATTTGATGACAGTTGTATTCCTGGCAGCCTTCAGCTGGCAAGCTTTAACATGGTGGAGTCACCATGCTGTTGTCCCTCTGTTTCCTCATTGCCTTCATTCCCCTTCCTCCTGAAAACCTTCCTGTGCAAACCGATAGCTGTAGAATCCCTGGGTTTTAGGTGATATTATTTTTTTCTGCATTTTCTGAAAATTTAAATAAACATGGATTACGTTTTTTTTTTTTGAGTTGGAGTCTCACTCTGTCACCCAGGCTGGAGTGCAATGGCACGCTCACGGTCACCGCAGCCTTGACCTGCTGGGTTCAGGCGCTCCTTCCATCTCAGCCTTCCAAGTAGCTAGAACTACAGGTGTACACCACCATGCCCGGTTAATTTTGTGATTTATTGTAGAGATGAGGTCTTGCCAAGTGGCCCGGGCTGGTTTCATACCCCTGGGCTCAGGCAAACCTCTTGCCTCGACCTCCCAAAGTGCTGAGATTATAGGCGTGAGTCACTGTGCTCAGCCATAATGTTTATTCTTTTGGGTGCTGAGGAGCGGATTTGAGGTGAGCTTTTTGTACAAAACGGTGGTCTTAGGACTGGGTCTCTGTTACTCCTCCCTCAAGTTGAGTGGGGGAGTTTCAGGCCTTCTAGGGTCCTACTGGGACTGTCATGACACCCTGGTGGGTGGAGATTTTGTATAACCACAATGCTAATGATATTATAATAAGTGTATAATAAAGGTAAAAGTAGGTCATGGTTATCCTATGTCAACCTTGGCTATTGATACGCATGTGCCAGAGTATCTCTGAGCCAATTCCTGCCTTGGTGGTTAGCATACACCTGCAGCATTGGCAGTCAGCAAGCATCTTGGATAAGCGGATTACAATGTAAGAGTTTAGGGAGGTAGGTGTGAAGTTTCCTACAGGTAGGTCCCCTGCTTGCACGCGTGGTTTTGCAACAGCTGCTGCAGGCACCAATGAGCTTGGAACTTTCCTACGGGCCTGAAGTTTTGCCGGCCTAGCCTGCCTGCACTATCACCTACTTTTAAACAATTTTGAAAGAAAATGACATTTAAACTACCTAGATTAGAACAACAAACTTGTTCATTTTTCTAATTTTCTAAATTATTCATTATCATTAGGAGCATGTAAGAACTGCTGCTAAGCCGGGCTCGGTGGCTCAGCCTGTAATCCCGTGCTTTGGGAGGCTGAGGTGAGTGGATTGCCTGAGCCCGTGCGTTCGAGACCTGCCTGGGCAACTTGGCGAGACCTCATCTCTACAATAAATCAAAAAATTAGCCGGGTGTGGTAGCGCGCACCTGTAGTTCCAGCTACTTGGAAGGCTGAGGCGGAAGGATTGCCTGAGCCCAGCAGGTCGAGGCTGCGGTGGCCGGGAGCGGCCACTGCACTCCATCTGGGTGATACAGTGAGACTCCAACTCAAAAAAAAAAAAAGAAATGCTGCTAATTACAAATAAATCCATCTTACCTGACATGAGAACTTTATGTAATAATAAACTGATTTTCTTTTCTAAATCTTTTAATGCCTAAATTTTTAATAAATTCATTTTACTTATTCAGAGTGTCCCCAAATTAATCTCAACCAATTATATTTTTGGAGGCTTTCTACAAATATATTTAATAGTTCAGTCATATTTCATAAACAATTCTTTTTTATGTTTCTCTAAATAAATCTGAATTGAAGCTTTTACAATTTGTCAAAACTTTAGTTCTGAAAAATACATTTCCCAGACTAGCTCAAAGTAACATATAAGAACCATTTTAAGCTGGATGTAGTGGCTCATAACTGTAATCCCAGAACTTTGGGAGGCTGAGGTGAAAGGATTGCCTGAGCCTACGGGTTCAAGAATAGCCTGGACAACATGATGAGACCCCGTCTCTACAATAAATCAAAAAAATTAACCAGGCGGGGTGGCCCATGCCTGTAGTTACAGCTACTTGGAAGATTGAGGTGGAAGGATCATCTGAGCCCAGCAGGTCGAGGCTGCGGTGGCCATAAGCATGCCACTGCACTCCAGCCTGGGCAACAGAGTGAGATTCCGAATTAAAAAAAAGACCATTTTAATTTAAATTTGTATGTTTTTGAGACAACTGGAGTACTGTGATCACAACTCACTGTAACCTCAAACACCTGGGCTCAAGTTATCTTCCCACCTTGTTCTTCCAAAGTGTTAGGATTACAGGTGTGAGTCACTGAATTTGGCCAGATTTTTTTTTTTGAGTTGAAGTCTCATTCTGTTGCCCAGGTTGGAGTGCAGTGGCATGCTACTCACTGCCACTGCAGCCTTGACCTGCTGGGCTCAGGAGATCCTTCCGCCTCAGCCTTCCAAGTAGCTGGAACTACAGGTGCGTGCCATCACACCCAGCTAATATTTTTATTTATTGTAGAGACGAGGGCTCACCAAGTTGCCAGGCTGGTCTTGAACCCCTGGACTCAGGCAATTCTCTTGCCTTGGCCTCCCAAAGTGCTGAGATTACAGGCTTGAGCCACCACACCGGGCCCTGGTCAGATTTTTTTCTTTGAGTTGGCGTCTCACTCTGTTGCCCAGGCAGGAGTGCAGTGGCATACTCACGGCCACCCCAGCATCGACCTGCTGTGTTCCAGAGATCCTTCTGCCGCAGCCTTTCAAGTAGCTGTAACTACAGGCACACGCTACCACGCCCGGCTAATTTTTTAGTTATTGTAGAGACAAAGTCTCGCCAAGTTGCCCAGGGCTGGTCTCGAATCTGTGGATTTAGCAATCCACTCGCCTCGGCCTCCCAAAGTGCTGGGATTATAGGCTGAACCACTGAGCCTGGCCAAAGATCTAGATACTTATTTTTTTATTTTATTTTTTTTTTTGAGTTGTGGTCTCACTCTGTCACCTAGGCTAGAGTGCAGTGGCACGGCCACCACAGCCACGACCTGCTGGGCTCAGGCGATCCTTTTGCCTGAGCCTTCCAAGTAGCTGGAACTACAGGCATGCACCATAATGCCTGGCTATTTTTTGGTTTATTGTAGAGATGAGGTCTTGTCAAGTTGCCCAGGCTGGTCTCCAACCCCTGGACTCAGGCAATCCTCTCACCTCGGCCTCCCAAAGTGCTGGGATTACAGGCATGAGCCATCATGCCCAGCTGGCCTAGATTTTTTAATCATTGAAAAGTTTACCAATTCTCTCAGAGTTGAAGTCCAGATGAATATCTTTGCAAGTTCACAGAAAGCAAAATGGTTTTAAATAAAAGACTGTGGACATAAATGGAAAAATATGATAAATGTTCTAAGCATATGTTTGTATTCCTGAGGCATATTTTTATTCGGATCAAAAGGCCTAAAATCTATTGAGAGGTGGAAGGGGGGGGATCAGTTTTACCTTTTCTTTATATTTAATTGTTAATTAATATATATGTTTGTTCTTAATTTTGAGTATAATCAAGGTGAACATTTATCGTGGACTTTCTTTGTACCATTCCCTCTTTTAAGAGTTTAATGTGTGTTAACTTGTTTCTCAAATGCCCCCAAGAAATATATACTATCCTTATCCCTACTTTACAAATCTGCTCACTGAGCCACAGAGAGATTACTGAATTACCAGGGTGGCCCAGCTAAGTAAGTGGTAAAGTTCATGTTACATCCCAGAAGTCTGGGTCTCATAGCAGGAACCTCTTCATTGCTTGACACGATATCCTGAGCCTGTTATCAGACCACCACCTGCTTCCCTGATCTAAGCAGGACCAACTTGGGCCAGTTGAACACACCTTCATTGTAATTTACGTCCTAAACCATAAGAATAAAAGACCGCGGGTGTTTGGAATCTGTGGACTCCCGCTTGAGAGGCTGTCCTGACCAGACTGCCTGTGCCATCATAGCTTCCTTGCAGTTTTCGCCCCTGCTTCCCCCTTGTGTCTAAGCCTGCTTTTCCAGACTTTTCATGAAATCTGTAAGCTCGTTCCATCCTTTTTTTTCCTATTTGAACCACTTCATCCTGCAGATAATAACATCCTTCCGACAAATTCTCTTCTGCTTGAGTTGTCAGAATTAGTTTCTCTTTCTTGTGACCAAAGAACCCTAAGAGATACCACTGGACGTTAGGGATGATGTCTCTATGTCTTCAGATTCTCCCTGCTGCACACATGGAGGTACTTGGTCACATGGAGAGGGCTGGCTCTGATGCTCCACTACCTGCCACCTGCTGTGATGCCAGCTCTACCACTACCAGTCTCTTATCTATTTTTTCCTTTCCTTTCCTTCCCTTCTCTTCCCTTCCCTTCTCTTCCCTTCTCTTCTCTTCTCTTCTCTCTCTTCTTTCTTTCAAGTTGGAGTCTCATCCTGTTGCCCAGGCTGGAGTACAGTGGCACAATCATGGCTACCGCAGCCTCAACCTGCTGGGCTCAGGCAATCCTTCTGCCTCAGCCTTCCAAGTAGCTGGAACCCCAGGCACAGGCCACCATGTCCAGCTAACTTTTTAATTTTTTGTAGAGATAAGATCTCACCAAGGGGCCCAGGCTGGTCTTGAACCCCTAGACTCAGACAATCCTCTTGCCTCAACTTCCCAGAGTGCTGGGATTACAGGTGTGAGCCCCCATACCTGGCCTATTTTTTATTAATTACTGCTTGAGAGATGATGCTGTGATATATTAATTTTTCATATAAATAGGTGGGTAACTATAATGAAACACTGTAATAAATCTTCCTTTATGCTGAGAAGATAATCTTGAAATCTATATAAAGTCACTTCAGCTTATTTTGTATAATTAATGAAGTTTTAAAATATGAGTTCTGAGTAAAATTTCTGGTATTTTTTTTCCCTCTAACAAGGAGGTTGAGTTTATTATGGACTTTTTAGTGTAACTATTGTGGATAGGAGTCATTATCCACTTTGTAAGTTAGCTAAGTGAAAAACATATTAAGTTATTTCTTTCTATTGACCTGAGTTGTCTTAATTGGCTCCATCAAACTCACCAGCTAAATATTTAGCCCTCAAATTGGCTTTCCTACTTAGCAGATCAAAGTAAATAATGAAAATTATTTCTGTTAAAAATGCAATTCTGGGCCGGGTACGGTGGCTTAAGCATATAATCCCAGCACTTTGGGAGGCCAAGGCGAGAGGATTGTCTGAGCCCATGGGTTCAAGACCTGCCTGGGCAACATGGTGAGACCTTGTCTCTACAATAAATCAAAAAATTAGGTGGGCGTGGTAGCGCACGCCTGTAGTTCTGGCTACTTGGAAGGCTGAAGCAGAAGGATTGCCTGAGCCCAGCAGGTCTAGGCTGCAGTAGCTGTGAGTGTGCCACTGCACTCTAGCATGGGCAACACGATAAGACTTCAACTTGAAAAAAAGGACTCAGAATACACAAGAAATGCTCTGCTAATGATAGTGCTGGTGATGAGGAAAAGAAAAGCCAATACATGAGCAAAAAGCTCAACTCAATCATGTTTTTTAAAGAAGTAAAAGGAAATGTGGTATTAGTTGTACTACTAAGCCTAAAAGAAGTTCATGGCCAGGCACCGTGGTTCATGCCTATAATCCCAGCACTTTGGGAGGCCAAGGTGAAAGGATTGCCTGAGCCCATGAATTCAAGACCAGCCTGGGCAACTTGGTGGGACCTCATCTCCACAATAAATCAAAAAATTAGCCCGGCGTGGTGGTGCGTTTCTGGTCTTCCGGCTACTTGAAAGACTGAGGTGGAAGGATCACCGGAGCCCAGCAGGTCGAGGCCGCGGTGGCCAGGAGCACGCCACTGCACTCCCGCCTGAGCAACAGAGTGAGACTCCAACTCAAAAAAAAAAAAAAAATGCAATTCTGGTCGGGCGCGATGGCTCAAGCCTGTAATTCCAGCACTTTGGGAGGTCGAGGCAAGAGAATTACCTGAGCTCAGGGGTTCGAGACCAGCCTGAGCAACTTGGTGAGACCTCGTCTCTATAATAAATCAAAAAATTAGCTACGCGTGATGGCCTGCGCCTGTAGTTCCAGCTACTTGGAAGGCTGAGGCAGAAGGATCGCCTAAGCCCAGCAGATCTAGGCTGCAGTGTCCATGAGTGTGTCACTGCACCCCAGCCTGGACAACAGAGTGAGATTCCAACTCAAAAAAAAAGCAATTCCATCTAAAATAAATGTAATTCTGCCAAGTCCCCTACTGTTTGACAGAGCTGCTGGTTCTGTACCCCTTAAATATAAGTAGGTGAGAAAGAAAGTTCTTATCATTGAAAAACAGAGACCAAAACAAATAAACAGGACCAAAAAAATGCAGAGGTATTGAGATGGTGCAAGAAGCAAAATAAGTAAATAAATCATAAAACTATTAAAAATATTCTCAGAGATAAGAGAAGATATGCACTTATGAAATAATATAGAGTTCTTGGAAATTGAAAATACAGCAGGGACAACACTTTAATATATGAGTTGGAACATGAAATTGAAGAATCTTCCAGAAAGAACAAAAAGACAAGATAGAAATTGGAGAGAGAGAGAGAAAAAAGAAAATTATAGGATCATTGCAAAATGTCCACTATCTACCTAAAATGTGAACTCCAGGGCAAAGATTCTGTATGTTTTGATTATTGCCTGCAACAAAAACAGACACACAGTAGGTCGTCAATAAATATTTTTTGAGTGAAGAGGCTTGAAGAAATAAACAGGGGAAACCAAAAGGAGCAAGTTATCAAAAAATTAATACAAGGAAGTCCTTCTGGGAATCAACTTCCAGAGTGAAAGGATCCACTCAGAACAAGGAATGAGAAGAGACCTACCTCCAGACACGTGATCCTGAAACTTCAGAACCTCAGAGACAAAGGGATCATCAAAGCTTCTGCAGAGGAGAAAAAACACATTTAAAGGATCAAGAGTCAGACTGGCTTTGAACTTCCATGTTAGACACTGGTTAGGAGTCATCATAGGCTTTTTATACTTTAAGTGCCCAATTGTTAAAGGAGGCCATTTTGGTTTTATTAGAACAGTCTTATAGAAAAGATGGAAAAACTTGTGTTATTTTGTAGCTGGGTTGGGTTAAACATAAAACCCGCTTGGATTAAAAAGTGTACATTTTTCCTATTGCTACCTCTCCACACCCCACACCCCCATTTCTTCTCTCCTAGAATGTCCCTGTCCAACTGGTCAATCTTATGTAGTAAGTCATTGCTGGTGCTGAAGAAGAAACAATTGGCAAGCCAGACCACCTAATGATTAGGAGAGTGGTCCAAGGCTGACAGGAGTGTGTCTGAAAGCTTGAAGTGGGCATTGCTCACCTCCCCTCCGTATGGCTGTGAATACAAGGACATCGGACTATTATAGGCCAGGACTCTGAGAATAAAAGATTGTTACAGTTGTGTGTTCCCTTCTGTCTAAATATTTTAATTGTCTGCCCCTTGCTCTAAAAAAAACTTTAAAAGACCATATTGTCAATTCCAAAATGTTATCTAAAATGTCAACATGACCAGAAGAATTTGTGTCATGTCAGTGGTCATGTATCAAAAATTGTTTTTTTGTTTTTAGTTGGAGTCTTACTCTGTCACCCAGGATAGAGTGCAGTTGGCATGCTCATAGCCACCACAACCTCAGCCTGCTGGGCTCAGGTGATCCTTCTGCCTCAGTCTTCCAAGTAGCTGGGACTATAGGCACACGCCACCATGCCCAGCTAATTTATTTTATTTTGTTGTAGAGGCCAGGTCTCACCAAGTTGCCCAGGCTGATCTCAAAGCCATGGACTCAGGCAATCAATCCACTCACCTCTGCCTCCTAAAGTGTTAGGATTGTAGACATGAGCCACTGTGCCTAGCTCAAAAATTGTTAATGAAAATCTAGAGTCATGTTAAAATTGCACGGAGGCTTCAAGCTCAGGATGGGTGAAGGGCTATGAATTTGGGGTATAAACACCGGAATTAATTTGTGTTGCTTTGACCATGATGGGCTTTTTGGCCATAATACTGACCCCATCTCCCTATAACCTGGTTATAGAAATTAAATACTTCCAGGCTGGGCATGGTGGCTCATGCCTATAATCCTAGCACTTTGGGAGGCCGAGGTGAGAGGACTGCCTGAGCCCACAGGTTCAAGAACAGCCTGGACAACTTGGCAAACCCTCATCTCTACAAGAAATAAAAAAAATTAGCCAGGTGTGGTGACACGTGCCTGTGGTTCCAGCTACTTGGAAGACTGACGCGGAAGGATCGCCTGAGCCCAGCAGGTCGAGGCTGCAGTGACCATGAGCGTGCCATTGCACTCTAGCCTGAATGACAGAGTGAAACTCCAACTCAAAAAGAAAAAAAAAAAAATTAAACACTTCCTTCTCTCCCAGTCTCTGCCTCTCATATTCTAATTGGCTGCAAGGGATTGCAGCCGGTTGATTGGATGGAGCCATAATACACTAACACAGAGAAACCTACTTCATTCATGTCCAATAACAGAGAGTAACCTACTTGAATATCTTGCAAGATTACTCCTTACTTGCAAACATATGCATGAACTAAATTATTTCAAAACTCTGTCATCAAAAATGATCAGAAACATAAATTCACATCTAAAGTTTTGTGTTTGATATTAACTCTTTGGTGCTAAATTAAAATGAAACTTATTTATTATTCAGTCTACTTTGTGTGCCTCTTTACATGCAATTGCAACAAGTAGAAATTGGAGGCAAAAAGTAGAAATTATTATTATTTTGAGTTGAGAATCTCACTTTGTCACTCAGACTGGAGTACAGTGGTATGGTCACGGCTTGCCACAGCCTTGACCTCCTGGACTCAGGCAATCCTTTCACCTCAGCCTCCCAAGTAGCTGGGACTACAGGCATATGCCACCATGCCCAGCTAATTTTTTTGTTTTTTGTAGAACGAGGTCTTGCTATGTTGCCTAGGCTGGTCTCAAACTCCTGGGCTCAAGTAATCCTACCACCTCGGCCTCCCAAAGTACTGGGATTACAGGAGTGAGTCATTGAGCCTGGTCAAAGTAGAAATTATAGGCCGGGCTCGGTGGCTCAGCCTATAATCCCAGCACTTTGGGAGACCAAGGCGAATAGATTGCCTGAGCCCACGGGTTCGAGACCCACCAGGGCAACTTGGTGAGACCTCGTCTCTATAATAAATCAAAAATTAACCTGGCATGGTGGCCTGCGCCTGTAGTTCCGGCTACTTGAAAGACTGAGGCGGAAGGATCGCTGGAGCCCAGCAGGTCGAGGCTGTGGTGACTGTGAGCATGTCACTGCACTCCAGTCTGGGCGACAGAGTAAGACTCCGACTCAAAAAAAAAAAAGACATTATTTATTTATTTATTCTAATGTTCCTTCAACAATGCAAAAACTAATAACACTTACCTCTGGTCAGTATTCCTGTGGTGACCGGAGTTAGTAGTAGTGTCATGAAGCTCCATGTTGCTGTACTGTTGGTTTTTAATGTCTGGACCCTTTTTGATTGTAAGTGACAGAAACTCAGCTCAATCTAGTTTAAGCAACAAAGACAAAATGCATAGGCTCTTGGAAATGGGAAGTCCCAGGTGTGGGTCCTGCTTCAACAACTGGGTCTACATAACAAATCATGTCATAAAGTCTCTCCTTTTACCTTTCTCTCTGCTTCACTTCCTTACTTCTGGCGTTCTCTTTGTGGCTTCATTTTCAGGCAGACTGTCTCTGTAAAGAAGCAAAGATGGTCAGCAAACAGCACAGGCTTATATTTTTCTCACAGCTAGCAATTCAAGGGAAAAAAGTGCAATTCTTGCTGTCCCAGCATTTGCATAAATCTTTACAAATTACTCAAATAATGTCACTTGCTCCCCTCTTGGCCAATTGCGTGTCTAGGGGAATTAGGTACTCTGATTGGGCAGCCTGGTTCATAAGTCCATGAGGCTTGTTTTAGGGCAAGATGATTGGTATCTGTACGGAAAGGGAGGATATAGATGGTGGGAATCAAGCAGGTTCTGGATTTAAACCCATGTATCTGACAGATCCACTCGAATCTCATGGAGTAGGAGAGCAATAGCTTTCAAAAGAAGAGGATCAGAAAAGATATCTCTCTGCTTCTCTCCACCCCAAAATAGCAGATGATCACTTACATGAGATTTTCCCTAGGAGTTAAACTTCTTCATACTATAGGATACTAAATAAAATTAAATCATTTTAAGAAGAGCATACTTGAGAAAACCGCCACATTGAAGTGATAGGTGGCTTAATTAGAATTTAAAAAGAAGAAAAGAAACAACCCACAGCATTATCCAAATTAATTGAGGTATAATATACAAACTCTGGTTTCTAGGAGATATGTAAATGATTTGCTTGCATTTTTAATTTGTAAGTAAATGGTGCCAGGTTTCCAGATAGAAACTGAAGCCAAATCTTTATCCATGGAACTTCACAGAGAGAGGCACGTCTTAGAGATGAATACAAATCAACGATACAAATTATTCTTATTCAAACGTGCCCCAACATTGTACTTAATTTTGCTAGTCATGGTATTCCCACAGCCCTGGGTGTTTCAAATCAGGTGTGGACTCTTCCTCTTTTTTACACATCTCTTGTACTTTATTCTGGGACTTGATCTGATCAAAATGCATTCTTGCATAGTAAACTCTGTCCTTATGTCTATCAGAACTTGCCTGACTTCCAACTTCTAGATTCTCCCTCTCCTCATAGATCCTAACCATCTGGCTCCTAAAAAAACCTCAGCCTCTGGAAGGCATTCATGCTTATCACCCATAGATTTGGCACACAAAGTTATACTCATTGCTAGACTGGCTCTGACCTCATGCCCTGTTAACAGGACTTCAGACTTGTCTCCAAGACCAGACTTTCTGCTAACCAGTTGGCATAACTGCATCTCTGTCTCTTCCCTGCACCTGAATCTCTGACTTATAAACCTGCTGAGACCCACACTCTCTCTAGCCCTGGAGGCCCTGCCTTGTTCTTATCAGTCTGTTCTTATCATACCTGGGGGGACTGAAGCTATGCTCCACACTTTCCGCCTAAATATCTGAGAAGTGACTCTCCATATTTGGAAATCTGTGCAGGGGAGCATCCAACATCTATCATCTGAGATATTCCATCTTCTTTGTATTGAGCCTGTGGGTGCTGACTGTTTTCTTGGATTTTTTTTTTTTTTTTTTTGAGTTGGAGTCTCACTTTGTCACCCCAACTGAAGTGCAGTGGCACGCTCCCAGCCACCGCAGCCTCCACCTGCTGGACTCCAGTGATCCTTCCACCTCAGCCTCCACCTGCTGGACTCTGGTGATCCTTCCACCTCAGCCTTTCAAGTAGCCGGAACTACAGGCGCGCGCTATCACGCCCAGCTAATTTTTGATTTATTGTTATCTGGTTATCAGAAAGTCTGGTCTTGGAGACAAGTCTGAAGTCCTGTTAGAGATGAGGTCTCGTCGAGTTGCCTGGATGGGTCTTGAACCCGCGGGCTCAGACAATCCACTCGCCTTGGCCTCCCAAAGTGCTGGAATTACAGGCTGAGCCACCAAGCCCGGCCTCTTGGATTGTTACCTGTTGTCTTTTGCTGTAGCTTGCAGAGCTAGATTTACCCCCAGCACTTGTATCCGCCTCTGACCCTTCCTTTGCCTATTTTACCTCCTATGTATCTATACCTAGTCTATCTCCTATTTATAGCAGGAGAACCCACTTTCAGTTCTTGCCCTCTCTACACCACTGAGGAGAGCAAGATTTTTTCCATCCTTCTGCATTTTCTCAATATCCTGAGTTTCGTTTCAAGAAAACATTACTCTTTAAGAAGAGTATTTTAATTGGGTGCTGGGAGAGTAAGGCCAAACTGGATTGTAGCAATTTTTATACTTTTCTGTTGCTGCTTTCATAAAGCAATGTATCCTTAACTTCCTTTACCATTCTGAATTTTGTCATTTTTGTCTCTCCAGCCTCCTTTTCTTTCTTTTGGTAATTGTGTAGCCCTTACTGTTGGGAAACAAACTCTTACACATTTGATAGGGCTTTGAGTCACAATACTCTGACAGCCTTGGTCTCAGGGGTAGGCATGTGGCCAGTATCTGGCCAATTAGAGTTTCTCTCCCTCAACAATCAGTTCAGAGGCTTGGACCCGACTAATCAAGGTCAACACTTCCCTAGGTTTTTATGTACGCGTCTGAAGAGAAAAGCTGAGGTAGCCAGGCTCTGATCTAGGCCTGGGGCAATTGGCACTGTCGTCCTCCACCTGAAGATAGCCTGAAGAAAGCTTGAAGGCACCCAGAATCAGGGAATGAAGCCAAACCAAGCAGAGATGAGAAATGGGAGGCAGAAAGTCGTAATGATACACATAACCCTGTCCTTCCCAGTATGTGAGCCAATAAACTTTTTTTTTTTTTTGCCTTGCTTAAGCTAGTTTGTGCTGAAATTTTCTCCTTATAATTAGGAGTCCCGGGGCCGGGCGAGGTGGCGCAGGCCTGTAATCCCAGCACTTTGCGAGGCCGAGGAGCAAGAACTGCCTGAGTCCAGGGGTTCGAGACCCAGCCTGGGCAACATGGCGAGACCTTGTCGCTACAGTAAGTCAAAAAATTAGCTGGGTGTGGAGGCGCATGCCTGTACTTCCAGCTACTTGGAAGGCTGAGGGGGAGGATCACCTGAGCCCAGCAGGTCGAGGCTGCGGTGGCAGTGAGCGTGCCACTGCACTCCACCCTGGACGACAGAGTGAGACTTCAACTCAAAAAAAATCATCATCGTCATCATCATCATCAAGAGCCCCCCAAATGTAATACTCTATCTCAAGAAATTCACATATCAAACCAAAATTTATCTGCTAGTGGTCAGGGCTAATCCCTTCCTTCTCTTCCCCTTCAAGTTCCAACCCACCCCTTGGAAAGAAGATCTAGGGAAGATTTCCTTGTAAATTGTGTTGAAGCAATGTGGCTTAAGCCCAAGGCTAAAATAGGGCTTCCCCCAATTCCCCTCACATCTAGGCTTTCCAAACCAACTGTAGAGAGAGTTGGCTCTGCCTGGAAGACACTCCCTCAGCCAGCAGTGCATAAGATCAGAACCTGTTTCATAAACCCTGGCACTGACAGAGCAGAGAGCATAGCAAGCATAGGTCACAAAGTAAGCTCCTTTTCCAAAGCAGTGTCCCTGCTTCCTGCTTCTAATGACTTGTCCTGGAATCACCAATCAGATAAGTCACTCATCTTTCCCTGAAGGAAGAGTAAGCAAGGATAGTGGAGGATGAACCTGCAGGGAGTGCCTTTCTCTGAGTTCCTTTCTTCTATGGAAATATTAAGGAGAGTCAGCCTGCTTCTTGGGTTCTGATTTCCCTTCCTCTGGTCACAGCATTTCATCCTATTCTTAGTACTTTACTCCAAAGGGTTGGTTTGAGGAGAAAAACCTATCAGAATGGACCAATCAGAACTCGACTTTCTGAATAAATTCCAACCTTCTGTGCTGGCTTCCTCAGGTAATGTCATCTTCAAAGTCACTCTCCTTCCCTTGGAGCCTTTGTACAAGCTGTTCTCCCAGAAGAAATGCCTTTTGTCATTGTCTCACTTGACTAGCTTTTTGTCTTCCTTCAGATCTCAACTTAAGTATGACTTCCTTTTTTCCCCCCCAGAATTATGTTTTATTACTGTTAGATATGCAGTTTGTTTTCTTTTTTTATAATTTTATTTAAAATTGTTGAGTACAATTCAGGGCTAGGTTTACAAACATTCATCGTGTGCATACCCTTATCGATGAGGTGTGCCCCTCCTTCCCCAGGCATATATCGACTACTGTCAATCCCACCTCCTCACCCCCCACCCCCCTCCCTGCAGTTACCCACCACTTTCAATCCTTTTCTTATAGTGATACGATCGTTGTTCAAGGTCCACTTATGAGTGAGAACATGTGATACTCAGCTCTTTGTTTCTGTGAGAGATTACTCAGTATTATAAACTCTAATTCCATCCAGGTTGCTGCGAAGTTCATGATTTTGTTCTTCTTTAATGGCTGCATAGTATTCCATTGTGTATATATACCACATTTTTTTTTTAATCCTGTCCTCTTTTGATGGGCAACATGGTTGGTTCCATGTTCTTGCTATTGTGAACAATGCTGCGATAAACACACATGTGCAAGTATCTTTTTTATAGAGGGACCTGAGTTCTTCTAGGTATATTCCCAGTAGGGAAATTATGGGTTCATATGGAAGATCGATTTTTAGAACTTTTAGGAATCACCACACTGATTTCCACAGAGGCTGAACTAGTTTGCACTCCCACCAACAGTGTAGAAGTGTTCCCTTTTCATCACATCCTCTCCAGCATGTTATTTTTTGAGTTATTGATGATGGCCATTCTGATTGGAGTTAGATGGTATCTCAGTGTAGTTTTAATTTGCATCTCCTTGATGACTAGTGAGACTGAACATTTTTTTCATATATCTGTTGGCTGCTCTTATGACTTCTTTTGAGAAGTGTCTATTCATATCTTTAGCCCACTTTGTAGTAGGGCTGTTTGTTTTTTTCTTTTTTCTTTTTTTTTTTTTTTTGAGTTGGAGTCTCACTCTGTCGCCCAGACTGGAGTGCAGTGGCCACTCCTAGCCACTGCAGCCTCGACCTGCTGGGCTCCGGCGATCCTTCTGCCTCAGCCTTCCAAGTAGCTGGAACTACAGGCGTGCGCTACCACGCCTGGCTAGTTTTTGATTTATTGTAGAGATGAGGTCTCACCAAGTTGCCCAGGCGGGTCTCGAACCCGTGGGCTCAGGCAATTCACTCAACTCAGCCTCCCAAGGCGCAGTATTACAGGCTGAGCCACCGAGCCTGGCTTGTTTTTTTCTTTTCAGCACATTTGAAGTATGACTTCCTTAACTCAAATTTACCTTCTCAGAGAGGTCTTCCCAGTCCATTCTATTTAAACCAGGATTCCCACTGTGATCCTCCGTCTCAGTCCCTTGTTTGCTTTACAACAAAAAGGAATGATCACTATGTTTTAAAACTGATATAAGAGGGTCTGGTGGGCATGGTGGCCTATAATCCCATTACTTTGGGAAGCTAAGGCAGGAGAATCACTTGAACCCAGGAGTTTGATGGGGCATGCCTGTAGTCCCAGCTACTTGGGAGGCAGAGGCAGAAGGATCACCTGAGTCCAGAAGTGTCTATTCATATCTTTAGCCCACTTTGCACCTGAGGCTGCAGTGAGCTGTGCGTATGCCATTGCACTCCAGTCTGGGTGACAAAGTGACTCACTCTAAAAAAAAAAAACTGATATAAGAAAATGAAATATATACATATATATTTTTAAAATTTATTTGTATAGAGATGAGGTCTTGCTATATTGCCCAGGCTGGTCTTGAACTCCTGTCTTCAAGAGATCTTCCTACCTTGGCTTCCCCAGGTGCTAGGATTAAAGGCATAAGTTGCCATGCCCAGTCAGAAAGTGAAATATATTTACAGCTAAAAACTGAGATGAAGAAATACATTGAACTATCTTTAAAATATATATTTTAAAATATAAGAGAAAAATTGTTTCAAACATGGTTTGGGACAGAATTTTTTTGGGAATATAATTCACATGCTCCTTGTGGGAAGAAAATAGCATTCCTCCTAAAATACTTAAGGAATTTTTCTGAACTTTAAATTAGGACTTGTTCTGGGAAAGGCAATCATTTAACTGAGTAGAGTGACTTTAAGTAAACATCCTTTTGTATCTAACCTAAAAATTATTAGCTGTTCTATTTTCCTATGACATAATTCTACCAAGAATGAGGCTGGGCATGGTCGCTCATGCCTGTAATCCCAGCACTTTGGGAGGCCAAGGCAGGAGGATTGCTTGAGCACAAGAATTTGTGGCCAGCCTGGGCAACATAGCTAGACTCCACCTCTTTGAAAAAAAAAAAAAAAGAATCTTTGAATTGGTCTGCTATAGGCCTTTTGCTTGCAGTAAGATTGTAATAAAACTTTGCAATTTGCTTATAATTAAGTTGCTTGGAAATTATTGCTTTTTTTTTTTTTTTTAACAACAACAGAAAAGTATGTGATAGTACCTTTACTTGCTATATTTGTTTTGGGTCTTTTTCTCACCCTAGACTCTATGGTATTAAATGGTAAGCTCCTGTAGGACAGGGTCTGGGTTTGTATTACTTGGTGTTCCCAGGAACAACTTAGCACAATACCTGACAAACAGTAGAAGCTGCAGTGATGTTTGTTAAATAAATGGATGAATACAATCTAAATGTGTGCACACGCGCAGACTAGATACATGTAAACAACCTGTGACAAATGAACATGAAAGAAAGGAGTCTTTCCTTTTTTTTTTTGAGTCAGAGTCTCACTCTGTCGCCCAGGCTGGAGCGCAGGGGCAAGCTCATGGCCATCAAAGCCTCGACCTGCTGGGTTCAGGTGATCCTTCTGCCTCAGCCTTCCAAAAAGCTGGAACACAGGTATGCGCCATCATGCCTGGCTAATTTTTCTTGATTTATTGTAGAGATGTGGTCTCGCCAAGTTGCCCAGGCTGGTTTTGAACCCATGGGCTCCGCCAATCCTCTCACCTCGGCCTCCCAAAATTCTGGGATTATACGCATGAGCCACTGCGCCCAGATGAGTCTTTGCTTTTAACCCTCTCTGACTTGTGGTGTGACTGTACCTGAGCTTCTTGGCCCTCTCTCATTCTCTATGAAGCCACTCTCAAATGTCTTCCAGCCCAAACAACACGAATCCCACTACAAAAATATTGATAAGTAATGAAATTTGGGGGATGGGGGCAGGATCAGGGTCTCTTTCTTGTCACCTAGGCCGGAGTACAGTGGATCACAGCTCACTGTGGCCTTGACCTCCTGGACTCCAGTGATCCTTCCACCTCAGCCTCCCAACTAACTGGGACTACAGGCACTTGCCACCGTGCCTTGATAATCTTTAAATTGTTTTTGTAGAGATGAGAACTTGCTACATTGCCCTGGTTGCTCTCCAACTCCTGGGCTCAAGCAATCCTCCTGTCCTGGCCTCCCAAAGTGCTGAGATTACAGGCATGAGCCACTGCACCTGGTGAGTAACGAAATTTGTTACTGAAGGTTTCAAGGGAGACAGAAGAGTGAGTTATGCAATATACCATTAGCAGCACCTTTTAAATACCTATCTGAGGCATTTCTCTCTCCCTAAGTTTCTTGCCTTAAGCAGGAGATTCACATCTTTTCCCTTCTCTCTCTCAAATCTGTTCAGCCTCCCTCCCTGTCTTTGACACTCACACTTCCTCTCTTCCTCCTCCTCCTTTCCTTTCCAATGTGAAACAAGCAGCCCTCTTTGGCTTCTTCAGTCTGTATTCCTACCTCCCTCAGTAAGTACACTGAAGAAAAGCTTTTCTTCAGGACACACAATTAACAGAATACAGGAGAGGGGAAGAAATGACAAATAACGAATCATTCTTTTTTATATTCCTTCTGTCTGAAATTATACAAGGGCATGGGGATTCATAGAGTATGCAATATGGTAGAGAATATACTAAAACATGAAGCCTGCACTCAAGGGGGTCTGCAAGGAATAGTCCTTTGTACCTAGAGAGATTGTCCTTCGGGCACTAGACAATTTGCCTTGGCATTTGTATTGCCTTCGTGCCTATTTATAAGTCATTAATATGACTAGTTATAAGTAACTAACAATTTGCCTTATTAAGGTTTCTCTGTGTAACTTCTCAAGGAATGTATTTGTTGACTTAAAGAAACCAAAGCAAAATTAATATAGAGAGTTTATTTGGCCTAAGGTTGAGAACTGCAGCTAGAAAACATTTCCAAGATAGCTTGGAAAGTGCTTAGGAGAACAAAGGACAGGCTCAGGTTTTTAAAGAAAAAACAATGAATCAGAAAAGGGGTGATTATGAAAGTTGTTTGTCAGAAATTTTTATTGGTTTACAGAAATAACATTAATTAGTGATTGGCTACACATTGTTGAATTACAGGGCATGAGTTACTTGTCCAGTGTATGACATTGTTAATTTCTAGCTACTTGGCATCAGTTAGTCTAGAACCCACACAGCCAGTAGCTTCAAGAGGTGATTATTTAGCTCAAGGGGGAGTGGGACATGACTCACATTTCAATGAGATCTGAGTCACATTTCAATGCCTCTCTGGGCCTGATATTTTAAAGGGGGCTTGAATTTCTCAGATAAAAACTTTCTTTTCTTTCTCACATTGCACATATCCTCTGTATGATTTTTAATTCACTTAATGCTCTCTTATTTAAGATGTCTTTTATTGTCTCCCAACTGCAATCCTTCTTCATTAAAAAAAAAAAGGTGGCTGGGCACAGTGGTTCAAGCCTGTAATCCCAGCACTTTGGGAGGCCAAGGCAAGAGGATTGCCTGAGCCCAGGGGTCCGAGACCAGTCTAGGTAACTTGGTGAGACCTCGCCTCTACAATAAATCAAAAAATTAGCTGGGCATGGTAGTGTGCACCTGTAGTTCCAGCTACTCAGAAGGCTGAGGTGGAAGGTGGAAAGAATCGCCTGAGGCCAGCAGGTCAAGTTTGTAGTGGCCGTGAGCATGCCACTGCACTCTAGCCTGGGTGATGGAGTGAGACTCCAACTCAAAAAAAAGTATTTCTAAAACTTTAATTGGACTAGAGTGCTCAAGTTGCACTAGGCCTCTTGCAAGTCTTCCTTTTGCTAGTATGGGCTGCCAATTATATGAACATAGGTCTAAGAATGCTGGAGAAGGAATTTCAGCATTACACCATTCAAGCAAATGTTCAATGTCCAACCAAAGAGCTAATTCTATATGGAACAAAAATAGATGGAACTGTGTTATTTGTGGTTCAGCTTGTACTTGCTTTTTTTTTTTAACCTAGCAAAAGAATTCATTTCATTTTTACATCCTGCTCTATTCTCTACAGTGACTTAAAAACACAGTGTAGACACTTTAAAAATAGAATCTGTTATTCCCAGTGGCAAAAAAGGGAGATTTAAAAGAGCCTAAAAGCGAAATATAATGCAATTCATTGTAGTGCTGCTTTTATAGATGTAATTTGGGTCTTTTTAAAAAGACACATACTGTTTTTTTCTTTTGTTTTGTTTTTTACTGATTATAAAAGTAAGATGTCTATTGTGAATTTTTTTTAATGCATGAAATAAAAATCACCAGTAATCCCTCAAACCAAAGATAATCACTACTGACATTTTGAGATATTTTCTTTCAGTCTTTTATTCTACAGACAGGGCCAGTTACATGGCCATATGGCCTGTGTAGTCAGTCACACAGGACCCACAATCAGAAGGGTCCCACACCTGATTTGAAGGTTTACTGTTTTTTTTTGGAATTCGTTTTGTTTTTGTTATTGTTGTTGTTGTTGTTTGGAGTCAGAGTCTTACTCTGTCGCCCAGGCTGGAGTGCAGTGGCACACTTAGCCACCACATCCTCAACCTACTGGTCTCAGGTGATCCTTCTGCCTCAGCCTTCCAAGTAGCCAGAACTACAGGCATGCACTAACACACCCAGCTAATTTTTTGATTTATTGTAAAGATGAGGTCTCACCATGTTGCCCAGGCTGGTCTCAAACCTGCGGGCTCAGGCAATCCTCTCGCCTCAGCCTCCCAAAGTGCTGAGGTTATAGGCTTGAGCCACTGCACCTGGCCTCTTGGAATTCTTAATGCCTTTGAACAAGGAGTGCCACATTTTCATTTTGTACCAGGACCTGCAAATTATGTAGTCAGTCTGTCTACAGATGATACACACACATACACACACTAAATATATCTATGTCATTTAAATTCTGGTTTTTTTTTGTTTTGTTTTTTTGTTTTTTTTTGAGTTGGTGTCTCACTCCGTCGCCCAGACTGGAGTGCAGTGGCCGCTTCCGGCCACCGCAGCCTCGACCTGCTGGGCTCCGGCGATCCTTCCGCCTCAGTCTTCCAAGCAGCTGGAACTACAGGCACGCGCTACCATGCCCAGCTAATTTTTTTGATTTATTGTAGAGATGGGGTTTCGCCTGCCCAGGCGGGTCTCGAACCCGCGG
>CAUYQG010087315.1:0-13611 GCA_963574415.1 Tarsius wallacei
CAAAGCCAAAGAAACCATCAAGAGAGCAGGGAGACAGCCTACAGATTGGGAAAAAGTATTTGCCAACTCCAGGTCTGACAAAGGCTTAACATCTTGGATCTACAAGGAACTCAAACGTGCAGAAAAGAAAAAAACAAACAACCCCTATATAAAATGGGCAAAAGACATGAACAGACACTTCTCAAAGATAGACATCCAAGCAGCCAACAGACACATGAAGAAATGTTCAACCTCCCTAATCATCAGGGAGATGCAAATCAAAACCACTCTGAGATATCACCTAACTCCAGTCAGAATGGCAATTATCAATAAGTCAAAAAATAACAGTTGCTCGAGAGGGTGTGGCGAAAAGGGAACTCTTCTACACTGTTGGTGGGAGTGTAAACTAGTGCAACCTGTTTGGAAAGCAGTGTGGTGATTCCTAAAAGCTCTAAATATCAACCTCCCATATGACCCCACAATCTCCCTACTGGGAATATACTCAGAAGTACTCAAATCACTCTATAAAAAAGATACCTGCACACGTATGTTTATCGCAGCATTGTTCACAATAGCAAGAACCTGGAACCAACCATGCTGTCCATCAAAAGAGGACTGGATTATAAAAATGTGGTACATATACACAATGGAATACTACGCAGCCATAAAAAAGAATGAAATCATGAATTTTGCAGCAACCTGGATAGAACTAGAGTCTATAATACTGAGTGACCTCTCACAGAAACAAAGAACTGAGTATCACATGTTCTCACTCATATAGTAGACCTTGATCAACGTTACCATAAGAAAATGACTGACAGTGGTGGGAAACTATGGGGAGGGGGAGGGGGAGGGAGATGGGATTAATGGTAGTAAATATCTGTCTGGGGATCGGGAGATACCTCTTATCCACAAGGGTGCCTGAACGAAGCATATTTGTATTCCTAACCCTTAAATGTACCCCACAATATCATAATAAAAAATATTGAAAAAAAAAAAGAAAAGGAATCCCCTAAAAAGCATGCTTGCAGGTCAACAGGGTGAGAGGTGATTTAATGTTTACTTTGAAGCCTATGGGAGCCACCTGTCAAGTGGAGCTCTCCATTAGATGGCTATCAATGTATATCTGGAACCCACCAGCCATACCCAGACTTAACACAGGATGGTGCCTGAGGTTCAGGACTCAAGATTAAATGGAAAATTAGGCATCTTAGGCATATTTCTGGAGGCAGCATCTCTAAAATTTCACCACCACTTCATTAAGAAATTCTAGTTTCTTAGTTAAGAAGGAATTCTTAACTATATTATACATTATAAATTATATTATAAATTTCTACATTTAACTTAGCTATACTAAGTTAAATGTAGAAATGTATCAAGAAGAAACACTCACAAATTTGCAAGATGTACAAGTGAGGATGAATCTTGCAAGCACAAGGGGTTATGACAAAAAAAGTCAGAAACTATCCAAATGACCACCAATAATGTATTGGTTAGATCATTATGCTAAATCTAATCAACAAAATCCTACTCGTTTTTTAGAAAGATTAAGATCTGCATGCACTGAATCAAGAAGCTGACAGAGCATTTTTAGTGGAAATATAAGTGTTTATATGTTTTACATAGATAAAAATGAATATTGATTAAGATCTCACCATGTGCCATGCACAGTTATCAATGCTTGGTATATGTTAACTCATGAAACTTTCAGAACAATGCTCGGAGGTATGCCATATTATTTCCACTTTACAGATGAGGAAACTAAAATACAGAAAGGTGAGGTGATCTCACTAAAGTCACAAAGACAGTGTCCGGATTCAAAATCCACACAGGAAGTGAAGTCTATGAACCATCTAAGGTTAAAGTTTCTGCTTACCCCAGAACGGGGGCCAGAAAAACTGAACAGTTATAGAAAAGTCAAGAACATTACATTCTCATCACTTGGAGTTTTTGACCTCAGAGGAATAGCTGCTAGGAATCAAATAATTTGACACGACTAGAAGAAATCTTGTAGTCAAATATGCTCAAACTGCTCAGGTTGGTTTATTCTAGGGATGAGGGTTGGAAAAGGCAGGCTTTCAACTATACATGCATCTATATTCTTTGAATTTGTGGACTAAAAGCAAAGTTTATTTTTGTATCCAGCTAAAATGAGAATAAAGAAGAAACACTGCATTACAAATTCATTGAGGATCATGTAAAATTCAGCAAAAAATCCTTCCGTTCATGCATACCACATTTAATTCAATGCTTTGCAAGCCTCATCATTTACTTTATACACTATTTTCAAGCCTCAGCCTTGACTATTTAATTAAAACCACTTTATTCTGTCCCTGTCCCAAGATATAGACATACAAGAAATAAAACAGATTTCTTCTTGAAGAAGTAGTGTTGTGTACAGGAGCTGTACGTAGGAAAGTACACTTAGAAGAAAAATCTGGCACTGTTTAGGGAGATCTCGCTTTGTATTTGCTAAAATATGAACTGAGTTGAGAGCTGACGATAGCCAACAAGGAACAAACTCACAGGAGGAAGGAAATTTGCTCCCAAGGAAGCAAATTATAATCAACACAAAAACTTTAATCACCATCTCCTTCAAAATGGCATACTGTCAGCTACTGAATACAATTCAAAAAAAAAAAAAATTGACAGGGGCTTTTATTTAATTTATTCTTATTTTCATGGGGCTGTGTGATTTTACTATAATTTTTAAAATAAAATTTTGTGACAGAAAGTGGTTTCCAAAAGGAAAAAAAAAATGTATTTGAAAGTGAATGGGAGATGAATTTTAGCTATAGCCTCTGAGGCTGATATTTTTAGATAGGTCGGCTTTGGGGTGTTACGCGTGATTTTCAAATAAACACAAAACACTTAAGTTATTTTAAAAATGAAGAGCATTATATTTATGTTCTGTATGTTATATGACTTTCAAGAATTAGTCATTTTAGAAAGTTTTACATTCTTGAATTTTTAATAGAAAAAAATTAAAGATGTAGATTTTAGGTAGGGAACAAAAGACTGGAAAAGAATATTCCAGTATGCTACCAGTAACTGTCCTGTTAGGCAGGAATAATATGGGCACTTTTGATCTCTTTCTTTTCATTTTCCTGTTTTCCAAAATGTACATTTCTTTGCAAAATTGGAAGTTACCAGTAAAATTATTTGTTAAAAATACATATCACTGAAGGATCAAAAATTTTGCTACTTAAAATACGTATGATATGACCTATTGGTTTACACAAAATGCTAAACAAAGTTAAGATCTTAGACTCTTAAGTTGCCCTGTCAGTGAGTGATGAGACAAAGGCTTAAGAGAAAGCCAGAGATGGTAGAGACAGAAAAAGAACTCCAAACAGAGGGGAAAAATAGTCACTCTGAATCAAATCATGGATGAAATCTTAGTGTTTTCACTGAATGCTTTTGCATCACTCATTCTCTTACATATAAAGAAAAAAAAAATAACTTTAGTCTGAAACATGGAAGTGAAGGATTTTAAAACAGGTATTTTTATAACTGCTGCTTGGTTTGCTCATTTGTTACTGGAGAAAACACAGAGAAAGGGAATAATAAAAAAAACTTTTTGAAAGTGATACAGAGACCTACTAATGTCTGTCCATATTGCCACAGGCCCTAGACAAGGGCATGACAAGGGCGCAGGCGCTCCTGTACATTCCTGAACAATATTCCTGAGAGCTAATAAAAGGTGTGCTTCCCCTTATCTCCTATGCACCCCTGGTAAGTAGCTTCAGGGATCTTTGACTTCCCTGCAGTCTAAGCCCAATCAACTGAAAGTTGCAAATCTCCTTTTACTCCCTTTTTTCTTAGTGGTTATAAGTTTGAATAATATAATATCAATGTAATCTTAAGCCGTGTGATTTATATAACTTCTGTATCAATGTAATCATAGGTTTTGTGATGTGTAGAACTTTTGTGCAATAGATGATGTCCTAGGCCCTTTACTCTATGGCAACCTTCTGCTAGGCCCTACTGATAAAAGCTATGAGATCCCTCTGATATCTCCCACCAGGAAGTCTGGACCAAAAAAATGTCACTGTCGATAAATGTGGCTGAAACTCAAGTTCTAGACAATGATCTGCTACTCACGTGGGTAATGTATAGGTACTAACAACTCTGCACTTATAAAAGTGAACTGTAAAAGCCTAGAGGGTAAGCAGAACCATTCTGAAAGACCTTGAGTCTGGCTCTGCTCCCTGGATTCAAAACTCAGAAATAAACTTCTTTCTACCAGTTCCCCGCCCCTTTGATTTATTAGTATCAAGGCGAGCAGCCAAGAGTTACTCGGACCATAACAAAAGTTTTACTTAGACATCTCCTCAGCCTTACGCCACTAATTAAAAATGTTCATGTATGGTTCGTCTCCCCCAAATTAAGTGGTAGTGAGTGATTCCATCAACAAAATACATTTCAAAGGTTGCGGTATGAGGCACAGCATCCATTTCTCTCATTCTTGGTTTATTGGTTGACTGCTATATTATAGGCCATAGATACCTTCTTTCCCTGACGTGATTTTTTTTCCCCTTTTATGCAAGAAGTATAAAAGCATAATTAAGAATGAGGAAATATCCCGGCCTGGGCAACATAGTGAGACTTCATCTCTAAAAAAGAAAAAAAAATTAGCTGGGCATGGTGGTACATGCCTGTAGTCTGAAGCAGAAGGCTTGCCTGAGCCGAAGAATTCAAGGCTGTGGTGAGCCGTGATCATGCCACTGCACTCCAGCCTGGGCAACAGAGTGAGATTTCTACTCAGGAAAAAGAAGAATGAGGAAATACCTACTTGTATTTCTCCTAATAATTGTAAGGAAAGTTTTCTCAGTCCCAGAGCTTTTGCCACGTGGCTGTATAACCAGCCATTGATTTAGCAGAAGGCAAGACTAGTTTAACTCTCTGTGTTATTATTTGTTATAGTCTGGAGTTTGGGTCCCACCAAAATTGATACATTGAAACCTAACCATAAGGTTGATAGTGTTGGAAGGTGGAGCCTTTGGGAATTGATTAGATCATGAGGACTCTGCCCTTGTAAATGAGATTAGGGTCCTTATCAATGAGGTCCCTAAGAACAGCCTTGCCCTTCCACTATGTGAGAAAGAGCTATAAGGCACCATCTATGAGGAATTAGCCTTTCCCACACATTGAATCTGCTGGTGTCTTGATCTTGGACTTCTCAATCTCTAGAACTGTGAGCAATACATTCTGGTTGTTTATAAATTACCCATTCTCAGGTATTTTGTCATAGCAGCAGGAATAAACTAAGACATTGTTTTACTTTTCTTCAGAAAATTCCCCCAAAATTCTAGTACAGGCTCTCCAATTTTTGTAGGATCAGGTACAGACTACAACATTCTTATCAGTAAAATTTTATTTTCCTTAATAATTTTTCTTAATGATTTTTTTCCTCTTCAGATTTAAATTGTGGGAAAGCAAATGTTCATGATGGGTCTCTGGAGCAGATTGACGGGCAGGTGCGTGGGTTAGCAGGGTAATCAATGGAGACAGGCACTTCACATCAGGACCACTCTCAGGGCATTCGTTCTGAGTTTGTTCCAAATGAATAGAATGCTCATAAGGAATTAAAATTCTCAAAAAGAAATGAACACATTCCTCATTGGCTTTTTTTACTTCTTAACAACAGGTCTTGGTTTTCACGAAGTACTTTTTTTTTCATCTTAATGAAAGGGTTAGACTTTCAGGTTCATGATCCTATTTAGTGAAAGTTCTGGCTGTATCGGCTGTTCCTAACATTAGAAATGTTCAAAGGGAGGAAAATACATGTTGTAGGGATAATTTTTCCTTGTTTTAAAAAAGAGATACTGAAAGTAAAAACTCGGTTCATATTTTGAGGAAGAAATTCACAAGCTTTCACATAGTGTCTAAATAAACTGCTGACACCAGATACACACAGATGTTTGATGTTACAAGTGAATACATGGGTTACAAACATTTTGGTCTTTTAAAAATATATGGATACTTGGGATTTTGGTTCTCTTAGAAAAGTCTCGATTGTGCAGCACAAAAACTTCTATAATATGTTTGATTTTATGGATTTATGTGTTACTCAAGCCCAAACTGTCCCAGATGAAAATTCTTATAACTTGACTCTCACATTTGGCTCCATTTTGCAACTCTCTCATGAGTTCTGGATTCCCTAAACAAAAATTTCCTGTGAGTTGTAATACTTTAACAAATATTCCTTTACTTATATTTTCTTTCCTCCTGATACATACCAACTGAGGTTCTATATAATTTTCAAGTTCAAGTCATCTGTGTAGCTAGTTCTGTTTCTAGTCTCCCACCCTTCATCTGTCTTCCCACAGCACTCTTCCCTTACAGCTATATTGATGGTTCACACCACTGACTACACATTAAGCTCACCTGGGAAGCTTTAAAACGTACCCATGCCTGAACCCCATTACAAAGGTTTTAACTTAATTTGTCTAGGGTGATATTCTGTCATAAATAAAATGTTTTAAAGCTCCAAAGGTGATCCTAATGTGCAGCCAAGGTTGAGAATCCCTGTTCTATATATTGTTAATCTGATTCCATTATAGTTATTTGTAAAACTTTTTCTCCCACTGGAGTTTTCAGCACTTATAAGTCACATATAAATTGGAGTGTATGTGTGAATTCCAATGCTTGTTGTATTTGATCTATATAATACTTATATATAGTGTTCTGTGCAACACTGTAGATGAGCCAAAATTCAAGAGTTCCATCTCTTACCCAAGGAGAGCACAACCTGTTATGAAAAGACCAGATAAGAAAAAGCCTAATACAGCCTAATACCTACTGAGGCTATCAGGGAAGTAAAAATAAAATATTAAGGGAGGAGAGCCAAATCATCTTGAGAAGTCAAGAAGGCCTAACTGTAAGAGTGAAATCTTAGGACGAACCATGTGTAAAATTTTGAATAGAAGTTAACGGAAATTAATATGGAGATGAGGAGAACAAGAGAATTGCTTGTGAAAGAGAACAGAATGAAGACAAGGGAAAAAGGGAAACTGTGTAAAGCCCATTCAGGAATTAGCTCATGCAGCATTTAAGAAACAACTACAGAGGAAGTGGGTGATAAAGGCAGAAATTGGTGGAGCAAAACCATGGAGACTTTGCGTGTACTCCTTCAAAGTTTCTGAGCATAGGGATCATGCTTGCAGATACTGCTCTTTAAAAAGATCAGTCTCCCTAATTATAGTGAGTCTTTAAAGAATATGCTTGGACATGATCTGAGTTGCTTTCTATAAATACTGTAAGCAAGGTTTGCTTATGGCAAACCCTTTTCATTATGTGGTCAATGTGTCATCATAAAATAGATCACCAAGGAATAGAAACATACGTTATATGTTTTCTCAGGTGATGATATTTCATTGACTTAGCTGAGAAAAACAAATAAATGAAGATGAAATAGGACAATGGCTATGGTAGTTTTCCCAAAAAAACCTCACCTAAAAGACTTGGCTATCTTCTTTAGGAGGTATAAAAAGAAAGAGGCAAATAAAAATTTAAGTCCAAGTTACTCTCTTCATATCGTCAGTTATTTCTCTACATTGCTGTTGGCTGACAAATGCAATATAATTTGCACAGACTTCCAACTCCCATAAACAAAATTGCAGATTCCCCTCCCCTGCCGAGTCTCTACCTGAAATTCTGACTTCTGCTCCCCACAGCAATAATAAGGCAACGGAATCACTTTCTATGGGCAGAAAGCTTGGGAGAAGGGTACACATATTAAGGGGTAACCTGAAGAAGTTTCTTTGTGGTGATGAAATTGTTCTATATGGTGATTATGATGATGATTACTCTACATGGGGGACATAATTTTGTAGAATCCTAGACCTTCCAACCAAAAATTTAAAAAAAAAAAACGGAGAAATGAAAATAAGAACTTCATCTGAGTTTATAATATTGTACCAAAGTCAAAATCTTTAAAATAAAAAAGAAAGAAAAAACATATGTATTGGTACTTTATCTATTTATCTATTTATATAATAGCATGTCAAAATTATTTAATTTTAACTTGCTTGAAATTCTTTCTTCCTGAACACCCGGGCACCAAAATACAAACATTAATGTGATAAATATGATAAAACTTTGTTGTTGTTGTTGTTGTTTTTTGAGTCAGAGTCTCACTCTGTCACCCAGACTGGAGTGCAGTGGCCGCTCCCGGTCACCGCAGCCTCGACCTGCTGGGCTCCGGCGATCCTTCCGCCTCAGCCCTCCAAGTAGCTGGAACTACAGGCGAGCGCTACCACGCCTGGCTAATTTTTGATTTATTGTAGAGATGAGGTCTTGCCAAGTTGCCCAGGCAGGTCTCGAACCCGCGGGCTCGGGCATTCCACTCACCTCAGCCTCCCAAAGCACAGGATTACAGGCTGAGCCTCCGCGCCTGGCCAATAAAACTTTCTTAGAAAGTTCTGGTTTTGCCATTTAAATAAATTTTCTTTTTCTTTTCTTTTTTTTTTTTTTTCCAGTTAGGGACTTACTCTGTGGCCCAGGCTGGAGGGCAGTGGCATGCTCACAGTTCACCACAGCCTCGACCTCCTAAGCTCAAGTGATCCTTCTGCCTTAGCCTCCCAAGTAGTGAGGACTCCAGGTTCACACCACCATACCTAGATCATATTTTGTAGAGACAATGTTTCGCTACAGCTAGGTTTCCCAGGCTGGTCTCAAACTTCCTGGGATCAAGCAATCCTCTCACTTCGGCCTCCCAAAGTGCTGGAATGACACATATGAGCCACTGTACCCAGCCTAAATTTTCTAATACTATTACTGAACTAACTGTGATAAAAGAATGACTGTTTTTCCCTAACTTTCAAAATCTGGGCTTTTAATTCAAGAAGAGTAAGTATTTTAAAAGGAAAGTGATTTTTCACACCTGAATGATGTTCTTTATGGCTTACATGCATGTAGTCAGAGTCAGAGAATATTACAGGATAAACTCAACTGGATGGGACACAGAGGAGGACAATTAACTTCTGCTGCAAAAGCTTTATTAGACAATACTTAAAAGCAGCTACAAATAAAAACTGGAGAAAGCATATTAAAATACTAAATAATGGTGACAATACTTAGGTTTTCGTGTCATGCCTTTCCCCTAAGGAACATAACGTTTCTCATCCACTTTCATCACTTCACATAGAATTCTGTACTGAGATTTCTTTTTCAAATGGTTCAATTAAATGATAAGGCAGGTATGTGCCCTGCCTCCAGCCACCATGGAAATCACGATGGTTAAGAGTTAATGGCTAAGAGTCATATATTAGGACCCATGCTCTCCATTAAGTATCTCTGGCTCCACAATTAAATTAGACGATGTTTCCAGCTAAATCTCAGTTTGAACACCATTTCTTTGAGTGAGCAGTGGTTGATACGAGAATATCACCACTTTCTAGTAGCATGTCTTTCAAAATTTTTTTTTTGCTAGCACAGAGCTAGTCAGCAAGCAACACACTGAGGCAATTGGTTTCTCTAATTTCTTCTTATGTAGTTTTGAGAAATTCAACAACTGTATGGTATCAAATGGGTCAAAGATGTCAAGAACTATTTACTGTGATGGGCCAATCATTTTTGTTCTAACTTTGCAGACAGACTTCTGCAAAGGGAAGAGACTATTCATAGAAGGTGCACTTTCCCCCTGTTTTTACTTACTTTCTTCTTTCCGTTTCAAATCTGTGGAGTAGTTTCCGAAGACCACCATTCTTAAATCCCTGAAAATGGGCAGCTGGGGCTCCCACAGTGATGACATCGTAGAGAGCATCTGGAAAAGGAACAGACAAGGAGATGAACTTTGCAAACATTTATTTCCAGCATGCTGTTTGCACTGAAGCATATATACCGTGGGAGGTATGAGAAATTATTCTGCTGAATTTTGCAAGAATAACTATGAACTCACATCTCAAGGGTGCAAGAGACGCTAATCAATCTTTCTAAAAGCCACCTGTGCACCTAAACAAGATATAATATTTCCCTGATTTATGACTACATCTTAATTATATGCTACAGTGTAGAACAGTATGTTCTCTCATTCTTCTGTACACTTACTGAGATAACATGTTAATTGCTCTTTTGTGTATTTTACTTTATTGGGTTTTGCATCATTTAATTTGCAATCATATTGAAATTCAACAATAATGAACAATCTTTCAACCAAATTCCACATAGGAAAAAAAACGAAATATTAATACATTTTGGCTCAAGGGCAGAACAGTACTGGTACATTTAAAAATAAAATTTATACAAAGTACTTTCCTGTTTGTGCATACTAAATCTTAAATAATTTTGAAAGCCTGTTTTTGCAATTTCCTTAGATAACAAAAAGAACACACAAAGTGTCTCTTTTTCTATTTTCTAGCAATATACTTTGTTTTTATAATAAAAATCCATACATTTAAGCTGAAACTCAATCCTTTGATTTTAAAAGCCATCAAATTTGAAACATATTAAGTTTATGGCTTTAAACATGCCATCATTTTTACATTATAATAAATAGATCCCCTAAAGAAGGAAGATAGTGAATGTCCTCTTGTTAAACTACATTTATTTGCGAAACCTAATTTCATAGTAGATCCTTTTCAAATTGACTTTGGTATTGACACATTGGTTGTTTTTCAGATCTCATTTACTGGGAAAACATAAATTGTTTTATTAGCTTCAAGTACACACCATAACTTCTTTAGAGTAGTCCAATTCAGATGCATCTCAATTTTTTCTTTTAACAAAATATGTCTTCAAGTGAAATACTTCAGTAGCATTCAGAAAATGCAAGAGCACAAGAAAGAATATAACCCTGACCAACCCATGAGTATTAGGCATATAATGAACAATCACTTAGGCGATCACTGTGATGTTAATCTCATGCCCTTTTATTTCTTATTTTATTTTATTTTTTTTAGATTGGAAAATATAGCTTATTTAGAAAGTAAATTAGAGAGGAAAAGAGAGAAAATTCATCTCCCCAAGGTAGGGGAGGGGGCCAAAGCTAAGGAAACATGGCTCCCATAGCTCAAAGAACACATGGTCTGACCAGTGCTTAACAAAACTTATGATCAACCTCTTGACCTTTTAAAACATCACTAACAGATTAGAAGTCAGCTTGTCTTAAGAGAGCAGAGTATTAGAGTTATAGGAAATGTAAATATTTCCTAGTCCAGGGTATTTTAACCTAGTGCTAAGAAACAGGTTACGGGGTGTGCAAAGAAGGCAAGCAAGTTGTATAGAACATTTGTTCTACTTCATGGAAAGGAATCACAGCCTTCTCAAAAGGTCATGAGATCATCCCAAATTTACCAACACTAAATTCTCATATCCCTTCATTAATCTGTTGAGAAACCTAAAGATCATAAGACGTTAACTGCTCCAAGGCCCTAAAGACCTTACACCCAGACTTCTACACCCAGACTCTCCCAGGAAAGGAGAGTCAGTGTTCCCTGGGGGTTGAAATCATTGACTGGAACCTGAGTTCCTGGCTTCGGATCCCAGGTCTGTGACTTATAGGTCATATGGCATTGGGAAAATTCTTTAACTCCTCTATGTCAGTCTTCTCAGCTACAAAATAAGGAGTTCATGGTCAAAAGTGATAAGCATTCAGTAAACATTATATATGATTATTATTTTCCCTATAAGGAGTAATCCCACCAATTAAACAAAGAAGGATAATGTTTCATCTCTTATTTGCCCATAAAATAATCTTTTAACTCTGGGAAGGAAAGTGATACTCAGGCTCAAACTTTAAATAGCATCAGTTCCTGTGTTAATTTAAACTAATTGCAAACAGACAAATCATGATGACAATGCAACATGCTATGCTGTGTTTCTGCCAAAATTTAGGTGACCAGCAATACCAACAAGTGACTCAAAATATTTTTCATACTTTAGAAAAAGCAGGAAATCCTTACATTTGCAACAACACAAGTAAACCTGGAAGACCTTATGCTAAGTGAAATAAGTCACTTACAGAAGGAAAGATACTCCACGTATATGGAATATCCAAAATAGAGTCATGGAAGCAGAAAATATAATGGCGGCTGGCAGGGAATAAAGAAGGGGAAATTTGGGAGTTGTTATTAAAAGGGTTTAAAGCTTCAGTCATGAAAGATATATAAGTTCTAAAGATCTGCTGTGCAACACAGGGCCAATAGTTTATAAAATTGTATTGTGCAGTTAGAAGTTTGCTAAGGGAATATATCTCATGTTAAGTGTTCGTAACACAACAATAAACCCCAAAGAACCACCAGAAAACTTTTAGAGCTGATGGATACATCTATTACCTTGATTGTGGTGATAGCTTCATGGGTATTTGCCTATGTCCAAATTCATCAAGTTGTATAACTTAAATATATGCATGTTTTTGTATATCAATTTTAATTCAATAAAGTTTTTTAAAAAATGTATACATATATCCCACTAAAGTCCAAACTAAATGCATTCTTACATGAACTTCCAAAAAAACTGCCTTAAATTTAAAAAAAAGCCCATGGCCTCTCTAGTACTACCCAAGAGAGAAAGGAAATCTGAGTAGAAAGAGACAGAACTCTAAACTGACGAAGGTTTAAATTACTTACTTTTGTCAAATCTGCAAAAATGTTTGACCACAAACATGTTGCTAGGATTCCTTATAGTGCCTTATAAGAGGCTTATGCAAATAATGGGCCCTGAAACTTCAGTCTTCTTAGCTTTAAGGTGACTCTGTATCTTAATTTGTCCATAATTTAAGCATCCCCCAAAACTACTTTCTAGGAACAGAAACTTTCTCTATTTATCCCTCTCACTGCTCCTAGGAATTCTAGTCAGCTATGAAGAAACCAAGAGACCTTGAAGCCCCAGGTAAAAAATAGTCTTAAATAGTCTCCTCTCCTCACAATAAAGAGCTGATTATTTATTTTTAAATCTAAATGAAGCCGGGCTCGGTGGCTCAGCCTGTAATCCCGCGCCTTGGGAGACTGAGATGAGTGGATTGCCTGAGCCCGCGGGTTCGAGACCCGCCTGGGCAACCTGGCAAGACCTCATCTTTACAATAAATCAAAAAATTAGCCAGGTGTGGTAGCGCGCGCCTGTAGTTCTGGCTACTTGGAAGGCTGAGGTGGAAGGATTGCAGGAGCCCAGCAGGACAAGGCTGCGGTGGCCAGGAGCATGTCACTACCCACCAGCCTGGGTGACAGAGTGAGACTCCAACTCAATAAATACATAAATAAATAAATAAAAATAAAAGACGGCACGGTGGCTCACGCATGTAATTCCAGCACTTTGGGAGGTCGAGGCGAGAGGATTGCCTGAGCTCAGGGGTTTAAGACCAGTCTGAGCAACATAGTGATACCTGTCTCTACAATAAATAAAAAAATCAGCCAAACGTGGTAGTGCATGCCGTAGTTTCAGCTACTTGGAAGGCTGAGGTGGAAAGATCGCCTGAGCCCAGCAGGTTGAGGCTGCGGTGACTGTGAGCATGGCACTCACCGAGTGACAGAGTGAGACTCTGACTCAAAAAAATAATAATAATAAAATAAAATAGCCAAGCCAGGCATGGTGGCTCATGCCTGTAATCCTAGCACTTTGGGAGGCTGACGAGGGAGACTTGCTTGAGTTCAGGAATTAGAGACAAGACTGGGCAACATAGTGAGATCTTGT